>CM055269.1:88538025-88782713 GCA_029237695.1 Conchocele bisecta
TAGAACAGAATATTGTCATCACCAAGCATGCGGGCAGAGTCAGGGTTACTATATTCGATGATGACACTACAATTAAAGTTTCAGCAGGTAGTGTTATTAACTTTGTTACAAAAATTGCCGACCAATCGGCTTCGTCCACAATTGTTACGCTGTTAATACAACTTGATTTATGATGAATGACGAGAAACTATATCCACACTTACCTTCGGGGACGGCCGACCCGGCATCTTTTAGGATGACCAGGATCGTCGAGATACAACATATTCTACAACATGAGGGAGAGATGCGGACGGGTTATGCGAAGAAATATAGACGGTCGGTCAATATATTAGAGGGGGTGAGCACCGCGTTAGCCTCAGCATCCGTTATAAGTGGGGT
This sequence comes from Conchocele bisecta, assembly GCA_029237695.1. NCBI lineage: Eukaryota > Metazoa > Mollusca > Bivalvia > Lucinida > Thyasiridae > Conchocele > Conchocele bisecta. The sequence continues at coordinate 88,538,404 of CM055269.1, forward strand.
GGGGAGTGTGTCTATTGTCAACAGTTGTCGCTGCACCGGTCGCGGCGGCCTTGAGTGCTGTAGCGGCGGGGGCGGGACTGTTTTGCATGACGACCAGACTCGTGGGCCGAAAACTAGAGGCCAAGAGTCGAAAGCACGATTGAATAGCGGTTCTCGCGAGATCTAAGAAAAACAGTATCGACGTTATCGTGTCGAAAGCGATAGCCGACAACGATATATCAGATAGCGAGTTCAAAATGGTCGTCGAAGAGATGGCCAGATACCAGGAGTTAAAGGGTACGATCCGGTCCAAGGCTCGACCACAAATTCTCGCGGACGAAGATATAACAAACTCGTTATGGAGGGGAGGGCCGACGAGAGAAAAAATCTCCTCTCCCGTCTCGGGACGTGATATGCTTATTCGCGTGTCTACAGCAGGATATTCCTCCACCATACATTCCAGCTGTTCCTATGGCCGGCCCCTCCATACGGAACATAAAAAAAAAAAATAATTTAGGGCCCCGTTACGACACCCACTGACCACCATACATTTCTATAACCGCGTATCGATATACTTTGTGGTTTTTATTTGTCTAAAAATAACACAAATTGTTCAAAAATCTTCTTCTCAAGAACCGCCAGCCCGATTTCGACAAAAGTTGGTAGTAATGATCGATGTACAATGCTCTTTCAAAGTTGTTGAAATGGTGACCCCGGGGTCAAAAATGGGCGTGGCCCGTGTTGGGGTCATGGAGTTGGGGTCATATTTTTGACAGAAATATGTAGTCCAAATCTAAAAGTATGGTCCATAGGGCATGTTAAGCCTTTTCAAAAGATGGTATGTTAAAATAAAAGGAGGTCATCGCTAATCCAAGATGGCCGCCGTCTAAAAATAGCATAAATTCTTGAAAAAATCTTCTCATAAACCGCTAGCCGGATTTCGACGAAACTTGGTAGGAATGATCGATGTACAATGCTCTTTCAAAGTTGTTAAAATGGTGACCCTGGGGTAAAAAATGGGCGTGGCCCGTGGGGTCAAATTGGGGTCAAATGTTATTTTTGACCGAATATGGTCATGTCATATATCAAATTGAAGGTATCAATGAGGCGATCACTCTGGTACATTCTTTGTCGAAATCGGATTGTTATGTCATCCAAGATGGCCGCCGAAATGTCAAAAGGTTGTTCTTTTATTAGAGATTTCAAAATTCTTCTTCACATGAACCGCTTGGCCCATGGTAGCCAAACTTAAAATTTATGGTCCATGGGTGAAGCCTTTTCAGATTTGTGAAAATGGAGGTTATCGCTAATCCAAGATGGCCGCCGTCTAAAAATAGCATCAATTCTTAAAAAATCTTCTCGTGAACCTCTGGCCGGATTTCGACTAAACTTGGTAGGAATGATCGATGTACAATGCTCTTTCAAAATTGTTAAAATGGTGACCCCGGGGTCAAAAATGTGCGTGGCCCATGGGGTCAACTTTTATTTTTGACTGAATATGGTCATGTCATATATCAAATCGAAGGTATCAATGAGGCGATCACTCTGGTACATTTTTTGTCAAAATCGGATTGTTATGTCATCCAAGATGGCCGCCAAAATGTCAAAAGGTCGTTCCCTTATTAGAGATTTCAAAATTCTTCTTCACATGAATCGCTTGGCCCATGGTAGCCAAACTTAACAGTTATGGTCCATGGGTGAAGCCTTTTCAGATTTGTTAAAATGGAGGTCATTGCTAATCGAAGATGGTCGCCATCTAAAAATAGCATAAATTCTTAAAAAATCTTCTTCTCGTGAACCGTTGGCCGAATTTCGACTAAACTTGGTAGGAATGATCGATTTAATGCTTTTTCAAAGTTGTGAAAATGGTGACCCCGGGGTCAAAAATGGGCGTGGCCCGTGGGGTCAATTTAGGGTCAAATTTTATTTTTGACCGAATATGCTCATGTCATATATCAAATTGAAGGTATCGATGAGGCGATTGCTCTGGTGTCTCTGTCATCCATGATGGCCACCAAAAGGTCCATTTATTCAAGATTTTGAACTTCTTTTTCTCAGGAACCACATGGCCGATGCTAGCCAAACTTCATAGGAAGTTAAGATCCTTGGGTGAAGCATTTTCAGATTTGGTAAAATGAGTCATCGCTTAATCCAAGATGACCGCCATCTAAAAATAGCAAAAAACACATGAACTCCCTGTCACATTCTTCTCTAGTGTTCATGGAGTCAGGTGAGCGAATTAGGGACATCATGGCCCTCTTGTTTTAGTGTCCATGCCTCGCCCCAAGGCGCGACATGCAGGCCGCGGCCATCTAGTTATTCGACCCCCCACCCGTGCAGCCCATGTGCCCAATGTCAAGGTCAGATTACTTTCAAGTTTTTGGTTAAAGTTTTTGGTTAAAGTTTTTTCATGTACTATATCTATGCACCTACTTTGCCCATTACCTTGAACCTTCACATGCCTGTTTATCATCATCCATATTTTTATTCTACCCCCACCCGTGCGGCCCCTGTGCCCAATGTGAAGGTCAAATTACTTTTTGTCGCGCCCGCTTGCGGAAAGCGCAATATAGTCGGCACTTTGGCGTACTAGGGTGGTTGCGCAAATGGATAAAATGCAAGCTAGCAAACACGTCATAACAGTTTGGGCCGAGGAGCGGGGTTCACTAAGTGAGGGGGGCTATGAATATTCATTCGGTGCCAACGCGAGCAACAGATACGGAGGATACACCATGGCAGTGTCCGGGACGATTTTTCGAATGGCGGTCTGTTCGGTCAACTTTCGCGGACACGCCACTGCCGAAGTCCGAGTGAATGTCGTCCTGAATGGTGTAGAACAGAATATTGTCATCACCAAGCATGCGGGGCAGAGGTCAGGGTTTACTATATTCGATGATGACACTACAATTAAAGTTTCAGCAGGTAGTGTTATTAACTTTGTTACAAAAATTGCCGACCAATCGGCTTCGTCCACAATTGTTACGCTGTTAATACAACTTGATTTATGATGAATGACGAGAAACTATATCCACACTTACCTTCGGGGACGGCCGACCCGGCATCTTTTAGGATGACCAGGATCGTCGAGATACAACATATTCTACAACATGAGGGAGAGATGCGGACAGGGTTTATGCGAAATATAGACGGTCGGTCAATATATTAGAGGGGGTGAGCACCGCGTTAGCCTCAGCATCCGTTATAAGTGGGGTGGGGAGTGTGTCTATTGTCAACAGTTGTCGCTGCACCGGTCGCGGCGGCCTTGAGTGCTGTAGCGGCGGGGGCGGGGCGGGGACTGTTTTGCATGACGACCAGACTCGTGGGCCGAAAACTAGAGGCCAAGAGTCGAAAGCACGATTGAATAGCGGTTCTCGCGAGATCTAAGAAAAACAGTATCGACGTTATCGTGTCGAAAGCGATAGCCGACAACGATATATCAGATAGCGAGTTCAAAATGGTCGTCGAAGAGATGGCCAGATACCAGGAGTTAAAGGGTACGATCCGGTCCAAGGCTCGACCACAAATTCTCGCGGACGAAGATATAAACAAACTCGTTATGGAGGGGAGGGCCGACGAGAGAAAAAATCTCCTCTCCCGTCTCGGGACGTGATATGCTTATTCGCGTGTCTACAGCAGGATATTCCTCCACCATACATTCCAGCTGTTCCTATGGCCGGCCCCTCCATACGGAACATAAAAAAAAAAAATAATTTAGGGCCCCGTTACGACACCCACTGACCACCATACATTTCTATAACCGCGTATCGATATACTTTGTGGTTTTTATTTGTCTAAAAATAACACAAATTGTTCAAAAATCTTCTTCTCAAGAACCGCCAGCCCGATTTCTACAAAAGTTGGTAGTAATGATCGATGTACAATGCTCTTTCAAAGTTGTTGAAATGGTGACCCCGGGGTCAAAAATGGGCGTGGCCCGTGGGGTCAAATTGGGGTCAAATTTTATTTTTGACAGAATATGGTAGCCAAACTTAAAAGTTATGGTCCATGGGTGAAGCCTTTTCAGATTTGTTAAAATGGAGGTCATCGCTAATCCAAGATGGCCGCCGTCTAAAAATAGCATAAATTCTTGAAAAAATCTTCTCATAAACCGCTAGCCGGATTTCGACGAAACTTGGTAGGAATGATCGTTGTACAATGCTCTTTCAAAGTTGTTAAAATGGTGACCCCGGGGTCAAAAATGGGCGTTGCCCGTGGCTCAAATTTTATTTTTGACCAAATATGGTCATGTTATATATCAAATCGAAGGTATCAATGAGGCAATCACTCTGGTACATTTTTTGTCGAAATTGGATGGTCATGTCATCCAAGATGGCCACCGAAATGTCAAAAGGTCGTTCTTTTATTAGAGATTTCAAAATTCTTCTTCACACGAACTGCTTGGCCCATGGTAGCCAAACTTCACAGTTATGGTCCATGGGTGAAGCCTTTTCAGATTTGTTAAAATGGAGGTCGTCGCTAATCCAAGATGGCCACCGTCTAAAAATAGCACAAATTCTTAAAAAATCTTCTTCTCATGAACTGCCAGCCGGATTTCGACGAAACTTGGTAGGAATGATCGATGTATAATGCTCTTTCAAATTTGTTAAAATGTTCACCCCGGGGTCAAAAATGGGCGTGGTCAAATTGGGGTGAAATTTTATTTTTGACCGAATATGGTCATGTCTATATCAAATCGAAGGTATCAAAGAGGCGATCGCTCTGGTACATTATTTTATCGAAATTGGATGGTCATGTCATCCAAGAATGCCGCCTAAAGGTCAAAAGGTCGTTCTTTAGATATTAGAGATTTCAAAATTCTTCTTCACACGAACCGCTTGGCCCATGGTGGCCAAACTTCACAGTTATTGTCCATGGGTGAAACCTTTTCAGATTTGTTAAAACGGAGGTCGTCGCTAATCCAAGATGGCCGCCATCTAAAAATAGCACAAATTCTTAAAAAATCTTCTTCTCATGAACTGCCAGCCAGATTTCGACGAAACTTGGTAGGAATGATCGACGTAGAATGCTCTTTCAAAGGTGTTAAAATGGTGACCCCGGGGTCAAAAATGGGCGTGGCCTGTGGAGTGAAATTTTATTTTTGCCCGAATATGCTCATGTCATATATCAAATTGAAGGTATCGATGAGGCGATTGCTCTGGTGCAATATTTGTCGGAATCGGATGATTATGTCATCCATAATGCCTCCAAAATGTCCATTTATTCAAGATTTTGAACGTCTTTTTCTCAGGAACCACATGGCCGATGCTGGCCAAACTTCATAGTAAGTTAAGATCCTTGGGTGAAGCATTTTCAGATTTGGTAAAATGAGAGTCATCGCTTAATCCCAGATGACCGCCATCTAAAAATAGCACAATTTTTTTAAAACACATGAACTCAATGTCACATTCTCCTCTGGTGTTCATGGAGTCAGGTGAGCGAATTAGGGCCATCATGGCCCTCTTGTTTTAGTGTCCATGCCTCGCCCCAAGGCGCGACATGCAGGCCGCGGCCATCTAGTTCAACTGTAACACTACACAGAAAACATATTACAAGTGACCGTACTATATTTGCATGCACCACTGAAGATATCATTGTCCCACCACACAGTGAAGTTGTTATCCCAGTCAGGATAGCAGGCCTTCCCAACAATTCAACAGTGCTAATAGAACCAATGTTGCATCTTGATGACATATGCCTAGCAGGTGGAAAATGCGTAACCACCGTAACAAATTCGGTATACAGACTAATGAATCCCACAAGCCTCCCAGTCTTTCTTAAGCCCAAACAAAAGTTGGCCAAAGCTTCACCTATAGTTCCCAGCTCAATTGTAAGTTGCGATGAAGACACTGAGACATCAATGAACGGGGTACATCCCCAAAACACTTCCCATGCAGACAGTTACAAAGAGAAGGTCAACAATTTAGGCATCAACCTTGACAGCGCCGATTTAACGGATGATCAACGCAATCAATTGTATATGTTCCTTGGGCGCAATTGTGATATATTTGCAACTGTTATGTCACAATTAGGTGAGACAAACATTCACACTCACCGCATCCATACAAAGCCAGGTTCGAGACCTGTCAGTTCAGCACCATACAGACAATCACCACAAATGCGAGCTGAGCTAGAAAGCCAGCTAGATGATATGCAAGAAAATGGTATTATCAATGAAAGCACATCTCCATGGCATAGCCCTGTCGTGATGGTAAGAAAACCAAACAATGAATGGCGCTTCTGTGTTGATTACAGACAATTAAATGCAATCACAGAACCAATGGCATTCCCCATTCCACATATGTCTGATGTATTTGACACATTGGCGGAGTCCAAAGCAGAGATCTTCTCAACTCTCGATCTTCGCAGCGGATTCTGGCAAGTGCCGTTAGATGAAGAAACAAAACACAAAAGTGCTTTCATCACACACAAAGGTATTTTTGAGTTCAATCGCCTTGCTTTTGGAATGACCAATGCACCAATGACATTTCAATGCCTCATGACAAAAGTACTAAAAGGCCTGAATTTCAAAATTGCCTTAGTGTACATTGATGACATACTCATATTCTCAAAAACATTTGATCAACACTTACATCATCTTGAAATGGTATTCGCAAATCTATGAGCAGCAAATCTGACATTACACCCGTCAAAATGCAAATTCGCAACAGGACAGATCAAATATCTTGGCCATATAGTAGGCAAAGATGGAATGAAAATGAACCCAGAAAATACAGATAAAATCAGAAACTGTCAACGGCCAAGAAATGCTAAGCACGTGAAAAGTGTACTGGGAATGATGGGCTATTACAGGAAGTTTGTTGAAGGCTATGCCCAAATCGCCCAACCATTACATAATCTACTGAAGAAAGATACAAAGTTCAAATGGACAGAAGCCTGCGAAAAGGCATTCAATGAGTTAAAGGAAAGACTCATTTCAGCGCCAATACTAAGATATCCAGATTTCAATAAGGAATTTATCCTTTCCACAGACAGCTCTGCCTATTCAATAGGATATGTTCTAAGTCAAGAACATAATGAAAGGACCATCCAATCTGTTTCGGTGGCCGTTCACTCAGGGATAATGAGCTGGCATATCACTGACACAGAGGGGCTTGCCTTAGTAGAAGGCATACAACACTTCAGGCATTACCTGGCAGACAAGAAGTTTACTGTTTTCACTGACAACATATCGGTGAAATACATACAGAAACTGAAGGATAGCCAAGGATGCCTTGGAAGATGGGGCTTACTTCTACAAGGCTACAACTTTGAAATAAAACACAGATCCGGCTCCCAGAACCATACTGCCGACTTTCTATCGCGGCAAAGTTATGAGAATGTCACTCCAGCTGACGCAACTGACCTGACAGATCACATTGGTTCTGCGACAAATTCTACCAAGTTGGAACAGGTGACACTGGTTTACCCTGGTGAAAATGACGAGGTAGTGATAAATGCTGTTCGAAGGGGACAATGGGCCTTCAGGTAATGAGCCTAAGTTTGATCAGCTTGGCAGTTATCAACGGGAATGTCCTGACTTCAAGAACATCTATCAATATTTACAACATCGACAGGTGCCAGATGATCCTTAGCTTGCTAGAGTAACTGTAGCAGTAGCCTACAATTACACTCTAGAAAATGGAGTACTGTACAATTTCTTCACCAAGAGAGCAAGGAAACTTGCCAGAGAAGAGAGACTGGTGAAACAGACTGCCATTCCCAGAGTGTACAGAGATGATCTGTTGAAATCATATCATGACTGCATTGCTGGAGGTGGGCATCAATGTTTCGAACGGACATATGCGTCACTTCGCAATAAATATCATTGGCCTTCAATGTATGCCGACATTAGGTCATATGTGCATTCGCAGCCAGTTGACGACATATTCAGCAGGTGGCACATGGACAATTTGAGTGGTCTTCCAACCACTAAAGATAAGTATAAACATGTACTTCTTGTAGTGGACAGCTACTCAAAATGGTGCGAGTGTTTTCTGTTTAAAACACAAGAAGCTACAGAGGTAGCTACTGTACTCTATCGAGAAGTTATCTCAAGATTCGGAGCTCCGAGACAAATTTTGAGCGATAGAGGAAGGAATTTTATGTCAACCTTGGTGAAAGCACTGGCAGAACTCTTTCAAATCAAGCAGACTTATACAAGTTCCTACCACCCGATGACAAATGGACTTGTGGAATCAAAGAATTCCTACATTCTTCAGGCATTACGAGCATATTGCAAAGCACAGCAAGATGATTGGCCAGAAATGATACCAGGTATAATGATGGCATACCGATCCACTCCTGCGACCCAGTCCACTGATTACAGTCCATTCTTTCTTCTATACGGCAGAGAAATGCGTCTCCCAATTGATACTGAGCTACAACCAAAGGACCATCTCTCCCAAGATTGTAAGGTACATCTGGGTAGAATTCTACAAAATGTAGAGATCTGCAGGAAGTTGGCAGGTGAAAATATCAAGGCTGCGCAAGAGAAATACAAGAAGCAGTATGACAAATGGTCAAAGTTTCCCAACTTTCAGCCAGCACAACGGGTATGGCTGTACTGTACAAAAGTACCAACAGGAAAAGCCCCGAAGCTGCACAGACGATGGGTAGGACCATATTACATAACAATGTTGGGTCCAAATCACACATATAAGCTGAGGAATACGGAAACCAACAAAGAGGTCAAGTCACTGGTAAATGCAATGAGGCTGAAACCATACTTTGATCCAGACAAACGGCCAACAAATCCACCATAAGAGCTGGAGAATGGTGAAGATGAACTGGATCCAGATGAGTTAGGACCAGTGTCAAATGGTAATAATGAGAATCAGCAAAATAAGCAACAAGGTACTAGTAATGAGAATCAAAACAAGACAAATAGACCACAAGAGGGCAACATGAAAAGTAGTAAGCAGAAGGCGAGAGCAGAGCCAGCAGCAGATATGAGTGCAAAGAAATCATCAACCACAGAAAAGGAAAGAAACGCCAAAGAGAAAAATAAGCAGACTCAACAAGCAGAAACTAGTGACGATAACAATAGTAAGCCGAAGCAGCCAAAGAACCAAGAATCAAAGTCTGGTAAGGTACAACAAAATCGAGGACAGAAAAAGAAGGAAACTGTCGACATTACAGACAGCAATAAATCAATAGAATTGCCAAAAACAAAGAACATTCCACAGGAAAATATACCTCAATCAAAACAGCTAAGTAAGACACAGCAACAACACACGCAAGTCAAACAGCAGTCATCCAGTGGAGCACAGCCATCCACCAGCAGACAGGACCCCGGGACATCTGAGGCACGAGATAAGAAGCCGTCATGCAAGGATTGTAAAAAGGGTATTTGTCAGCCATTTAATCCTGATGACATAAAAGCTGTTGTCTCTTCCACTTGAAGCAATGGAATCCTGTACTACAAGGTAAAGTTTCAGGACAACATGACAAATTGGTATTTTGCATGTAAAATACCAAGTCACTTTATCCGGGAATTCCATGCAAACCGAACTCTGGCTGGCAAGAAGCGAAAGAGACCACTGCAAGAAAAACAGCACAAGTTCTTTAACAAACCTGATAAAGAAACTAATGTAGTCTCGGCATCAGAAGTTAAAATTGTCACACAACCAGAAGAACCAAAACGTGTGTCTGTTTGCTTCATGAAAAACAGAGCATACTATTTAGTTGAAGATGGTAGTAAGAAGCCCAAATATCAGTCAATACTGACAGCATTTGATCATGTGCCAACATTTCTCAATGATTTACATAATTCATGGGACGACAAGCAAGAAGAATTAGCCATCCTGAACATAAGGTCCAAACGGAATCCAAACCGCAAATCAAGCAAAATGTTTGATCATCAGATGTACCTATGCTCATCAGATGTTGTTCATGAAGTACAAATTAGGCAAGATGGATCTTATTGGTGCTTACAAGGATTTCTAAACCTCAACATTGCACCTGAATGGTATCCTCTGTCCCAAGTATCAAACTACGCCCACAAGAAAATGATGGAGTCAGTAGAACATGAATACGATACACAAGTTAGTCCAAGTTGGTAATAATTATTTTCATAGTGGACCAGTTTTAGATATTTCAAGGTCACACTTTTACTTGAGACTTCGGCTGTAAGTGTTTAATAGTGCTAAGACTTATTCTGTCACCTCAGCCCTTGCAACTTCTGACATTAGTATAAGTATCTAAACTCCCTATTGACATAAGTAGAAATCAAAATTATATATTTCTTCAATATTTATACCATCTTCATATCTAAAGCATTAATATGACAATACTTTTATGGTAAAAGACAACCACCGTTAAATCATAATTATAATGTCTGGCCTTATGCAACAAATTAATAACACAGTTGATCACATCATTCTTAATGGTAACCATATACCCAGTGCATGCCATAATTGATGCTAGTTACATCATAGTCTCATATGTGTTGTAGTCATGTTTATAAAGCACTGTACATTTATTGCCATTTTCAGATAACCATAACATGTATGTTTATTTACAGAATAGTACATGTATCATACTCATATCAGCTATAACTCAACATGTCTTGTAATAATAATCTACACTGTAAAGCATCTAAGTTACAATGTAGTTTTGGAAAACAATATGAATCACTTGACATGTGTGGCTTCTAACCATTTAATGTCTGAAGCAATAGTCAGATACAAACGTATACAAAATATACTGTCATTTGCTTCTGAGTTGAGGTAAAAGGAAACCATATGGTTGTACATAAATGTAATTACATGCACTTTCATTTTGCCTGATAACATGTTTACAATGTTCATATAAGTCACATGAATTATTCTCTATCTCACGATATAAGTTTGAGGACGAACTTTGTTGAGGGAGGGGAAATCTGTCAATGTGTGACCATATTATCTCATCATAATGTGTGTTTGCTCATGTACATATTTCAATTCTTGTATAAACTGCATTTTCATATCAGCAGATAAGTTTAAAAACATATTAACTTGTTTGATTAAGATTAATAGGAAAGTTGAATAATATCTACCCTAACTGCAAACTAATATTTATTGATAAGATCAGATGCCAACAGTCACTATATTATCTAAGCACTGGTCAGTAAGAATGTATTGTTTGCAAAATACAATGTTTGACTATCAGGAAGCTACACTGTAAAAGTGTCAAACTTATAACAATTATGCTCAGATCAGAAAGATGTTTGTTAGATGGTTTCATTTATTGTTTGATTGGCGAGTGAGATTAAGACTCACTCTTGCTATATAACATTGTGCAAATTTTAGTAAAATCAGTTTTCATTACCCCGGCATACAGACAGGCGGTACTACAAGAACTCAGGAGCAAAACGGATCTTGTGTTTGGATTATTTGGATTATTTTAATGTTGGAGTTTTAACGTAACAGGGAAGTTGCAATTATTTATTAACATTACAATTTACAGAAAGTACACATGCAACTATATATGTAGAACATTAGAAATATTACTATCAGAATACGAGCCATTATTCACAAACTGGAACTGTATTCACTATACCTACATGAAATAATAGATTATCAATACTTGGAACTGTTTAACCGGTATGTATGTTCTGGACATCAATATCATTAAGTTAGTGTGCTAACGTTTCAATCCGACTGCAACCTAATTTATACAATTTTATTGTCGCGCCCGCTTGCGGAAAGCGCGATATAGTCGGCCATTTGGCGTACGTACGTACGTACGTACGTACGTACGTGTGTCCGGTTAAAGTTTTTGGTTAAGTTGTTTGGTTAAGTTTTTTGGTTAAAGTTTTTGGTTAAGTTCTTTGGTTAAAGTTTTTGGTTAAGTTTTTTGGTTAAGTTTTTTGGTTAAAGTTTTTGTTTAAGTTCTTTGGTTAAAGTTTTTGGTTAAGTTTTTTGGTTAAGTTTTTTCGTTATACTATATCTCTGCAACTGCTTTGCCCATTACCTTGAAACTTCACATGGGTGTTTATCATCATCTATATTTTCATTCTACCCCCCTCCCGTGCGGCCCCTGTGCCCAATGTCAAGGTCAAATTGCTTTGAAGTTTTTGGTTAAAGTTTTTTGGTTAAGTTTTTTGCTTAAGTTTTTTGGTTAAAGTTTTTCGTTATACTACATCTCTGCAACTGCTTTGCCCATTACCTTGAAACTTCATATGGGTGTTTATCATCATCTATATTTTCATTCTACCCCCTCCTGTGCGGCCCCTGTGCCCAATGTTAAGGTCAAATTACTTTGAAGTTTTTGGTTAAGTTCTTTGGTTAAAGTTTTTGGTTAAGTTTTTTGGTTAAAGTTTTTGGTTAAGGTTTTTGGTTAAGTTTTTTGGTTAAAGTTTTTCGTTATACTATATCTGTTTTTTGGTTAAAGTTTTTGGTTAAGGTTTTTGGTTAAGTTTTTTGGTTAAAGTTTTTCGTTAAAGTTTTTCGTTATACTATAGCTCTGCAACTGCTTTGCCCATTACCTTGAAACTTCACATGGGTGTTTATCATCATCTATGTTTTCATTCTACCCCCCTTTCGTGCGGCCCAATGTCAAGGTCAAATTACTTTGAAGTTTTTGGTTAAGTTTTTTTGTTAAAGTTTTTGGTTAAAGTTTTTTGGTTAAAGTTTTTGGTTAAGTTTTTTGGTTAAAGTTTTTCGTTAAAGTTTTTCGTTATACTATATCTCTGCAACTGCTATGCCCATTACCGTGAAACTTCACATGGGTGTTTATCATCATCTATATTTTCATTCTACCCCCCTCCCGTGCGGCCCCTGTGCCCAATGTCAAGGTCAAATTACTTTGAAGTTTTTGGTTAATGTTTTTTGGTTAAGTTTTTGCTTCAGTTTTTTGGTTAAAGTTTTTCGTTATACTACATATCTGCAACTGCTTTGCCCATTACCTTGAAACTTCACATGGGTGTTTATCATCATCTATATTTTCATTCTACCCCCTCCCGTGCGGCCCCTGTGCCCAATGTCAAGGTCAAATTACTTTGAAGTTTTTGGTTAAAGTTTTTTGGTTAATGTTTTTGCTTCAGTTTTTTGGTTAAAGTTTTTCGTTATACTACATCTCTGCAACTGCTTTGCCCATTACCTTGAAACTTCATATGGGTGTTTATCATCATCTATATTTTCATTCTACCCCCTCCTGTGCGGCCCCTGTTCCCAATGTCAAGGTCAAATTACTTTGAAGTTTTTGGTTAAGTTCTTTGGTTAAAGTTTTTGGTTAAGTTTTTTGGTTAAAGTTTTTGGTTAAGGTTTTTGGTTAAGTTTTTTGGTTAAAGTTTTTCGTTATACTATATCTCTGCAATTGCTTTGCCCATTACCTTGAAACTTCACATGGGTGTTTATCATCATCTATATTTTCATTCTACCCCCCTCCCGTGCTGCCCCTGTGCCCAATGTCAAGGTCAAATTACTTTGAAGTTTTTGGTTAAGTTTTTTGGTTAAAGTTTTTGGTTAAGTTTTTTGGTTAAGTTTTTTGGTTAAAGTTTTTGGTTAAAGTTTTTCGTTATACTATATCTCTGCAACTGCTTTGCCCATTACCTTGAAACTTCACATGGGTGTTTATCATCATCTATGTTTTCATTCTACCCCCCTTCCGTGCGGCCCAATGTCAAGGTCAAATTACTTTGAAGTTTTTGGTTAAGTTTTTTGGTTAAAGTTTTTGGTTAAAGTTTTTTGTTAAGTTTTTTGGTTAAGTTTGTTGGTTAAAGTTTTTCGTTATACTATATCTCTGCAACTGCTTTGCCCATTACCTTGAAACTTCACATGGGTGTTTATCATCATCTATATTTTCATTCTACCCCCCTCCCGTGCGGCCCCTGTGCCTAATGTCAAGGTCAAATTACTTTGAAGTTTTTGGTTAAGTTTTTTGGTTAAAGTTTTTGGTTAAGTTTTTTGGTTAAAGTTTTTCGTTATTCTATATCTCTGCAACTGCTTTGCCCATTACCTTGAAACTTCACATGGGTGTTTATCATCATCTATATTTTCATTCTACCCCCTTCCGTGCGGCCCCTGTGCCCAATGTTAAGGTCAAATTACTTTGAAGTTTTTGGTTAAGTTTTTTGGTTAATGTTTTTGGTTAAGTTTTTGTCGCGCCCGCTTGCGGAAAGCGCGATATAGTCGGCACTTTGGCGTACGTACGTACGTACGTACGTACATACGTGTGTCCGGTTAAAGTTTTTGGTTAAGTTGTTTGGTTAAGTTTTTTGTTAAAGTTAAAAGGTTGAGTTCTTTGGTTAAAGTTTTTGGTTAAGTTTTTTTGGTTAAGTTTTTTGGTTAAAGTTTTTTGTTATACTATATCTCTGCAACTGCTTTGCCCATTACCTTGAAACTTCACATGGGTGTTTATCATCATCTATATTTTCATTCTACCCCCCTCCCGTGCGGCCCCTGTGCCCAATGTCAAGGTCAAATTACTTTGAAGTTTTTGGTTAAGTTTTTTGGTTAAAGTTTTTGGTTAAGTTTTTTGGTTAAGTTTTTTGGTTACGATTTTTCGTTAAAGTTTTTCGTTATACTATATCTTTTTTTTTAGTGTCCATGCCTCGCCACAAGGCGCGACATGCAGGCCGCAGCCATCTAGTATTGTATACACACATCTTTTGGCACTATTAATTTATTAATACGCCAACTGATCGGACCCCTGTGCCTCCTGGTGGATAGTGTGGTTAGGCTTGGAATCTGTAAGCTGGGGTGCTACTGCTTGATGCTGAATTCCCCGTTTAACATTCAACCCGGTAATAGACATTCCAGCTATAGGGTGAGTACTACAATATATCTCACCCACGGATCCAAGCCGACGTAGACCACACCCGACCACGCGGGACGATCACAAATATATGGGATTTAGTACAAGGCTGGAGCTGTTGATATGCCATTAAACCTCAACAAACCCCAACAAACAAACAAACAAACATTCACTGTATAGTACAGGATGGTAATGAGGTCAATTCAGGCTCCTGTGCATTTGTGTCACATGGTGTCCAATTCAGAGTTGTTTCACAGTACAGTACAAGATGACAAGTCGGGAATGGAATGCAATGGTGCTTAGCCCATACACCGCTACACACAACAATTACCGTCTGCTGTTGCTTTTATATCTTGCCTTATTCCTCAATAAAAACATGGTTTAACAGCACTTCAGAATCATTTCCAATGGAAATGATTCTGAAATGCTGTCAAAGCATGTTATAAATTATTCTAAAGTGCTATCAAAGCATTTTTTTGATGATAAAAATGGAAAATAGAAAATAAACAGCAGACGACAAAAAATGAAGATAGCGGTCTAAGGGTTAACAACTCAACACAAAAGAGTATCATTTAGGACCAAACAATTTTGATGAAGAAGAAACTTCAGGTGCCTGTGCATTTGTGTTGTAGATTGTGGTTCGGATTTACTACATGTACATAGGACACAAGCTGCAATAAATATCAGTGGAACCTCTAAGCTGGAGGGATGGGTTGTGGCCTAGGGGTTAGAACACCTGGCTTCCCGTCCGGAAGTTGTGGGTTCAATCCTCGTCAAGGGCATCAAAACATACTTTCTTAGTATTTCATGACCTTAGCTGTTGCTGGGACGTCAAACCCATTCACTTTCTCTAAGCTGGACAGTTTAGAGAGATTTCACATAGGACAAGATACATAGTACATGATGGTATTGATAATTAACGATTCAAGCACCTGTGTGTTTATGTTGTAGATTGTGATCTCGATTTGTTACATTGAACACTTGCTATTATGAATATCAGTGGGACCTCTCTAAAATGGACACTCATGGGACCTCCTAGGGTGTCCAGTTTCGAATGGTTTCACAGTATAGTACATAATGGTACAATTCCAGCACCTGTGCATTTTTGTTGTAGATTGTTGTCTGGAAGCGGTACAATGATTTCAAGCACCTGTGGAAATCGATGTCCACACTGCATAAGGCACTACATAGGAGAGACGATTTTCCTACATTTGCGAAACCAAAACTGTTTGGTAAGACACTAAAACAGTGGGTAGTGTATGTCGCACTCGCCTGCTTCATTTTCATCTTGCCCACTTTCAAGCTGCATGATCACTTGGTTACAACAACAACAACAATGACTGAAAGTGTTGAAAGCGCGCCCACTCCAAAGTAAGTACATGTATTATTTGATATTTTCCTTAAGGTTAGACACCACCAAATAGTTTTACTATATAATTTAACCGAATGCCATCCAATAAGGCCAGTCTCTCCTACTTTCACTATTCGTATGGATGCTGTGGGACCCACTTGTACATGACCTGCAGCCAGTCTGTACTGGTTCTGCATGAACTAAACAATAGGTTCACTTACTCCTAAGAAAGAAAAATCCAACCTTGTCATATCCTCCAATATTGTGTACATTTTTTGGCCACGGAAACTCCGTTTACATCAAGTGACCAACAGGGTCAGTGTTTTCTTTTAAATGCTACAAATATGCTGAAAACTGGTGTTGAAGGCACCCCAAAATGTTCCTCAAGTGAAACTGGGTAGTAATGGATCAAGATTTGCAAGCAAACGGTGTCTGTGACCTCAAAACACCCGCACTATTTTTTTTATACCGGACTACTTTTGCATACACCCTGGGCGGTTTCGCACCATTTGGTGTCTTCTAACCTTAATACGCAATGGATTTTGATGAAATATGGTGCAGCAAACATGTCTTCATGAGCTGCATTTGGTGATCCTGGGAGTTCGGCACACACTTATGTTGCTTTTTGCGAAGAATCCATTTCCGTGTCAGTAGATTCTTCGCAAAAACGACAGAGGTTTGGGCCAACGTACAGAGACCACCAAATGCAGCTTAACATGACGCGTTTGATGTATCATATTTCATCAAAATCCGTTACATACATGTAATAAGGACAAAATAAAAGAATATGTACTTTGAGTCGGAGGACTTCTGGAAGTATCAGTACTTATTATACCCCCCTCAACGAGTTGTGGGGGGTATACTGGAGTCGGGTTGTCCTTCCGTGCGTCCGTCCGTGCGTCCGTAAACTTAACATCAGAGAAATATTGTTATAACTTCTATTTCCTTCATCTAAAATGCTTAATATTTCACACATGCATTCCTCTAAGGCTCTACTACCATGCTGTGCCAAATCCACAACCGTCCAACCCCCGCTGATCCCAAGGTCAAGGTCAAATACTTAGTCTCTTTACAAAACTTAACATCAGAGAAATATTGTTATAACTTCTATTTCCTTCATCTAACATGCTTAATATTTCACTCATGCATTCCTGTAAGGCTCTACTACCATGCTGTGCCAAATCCATGACCGTCCAACCCCCGCTGATCCCAAGGTCAAGGTCAAATACTTAATCCCTTTACAAAACTTAACCCATCAGAGAAATATTGTTATAACTTCTATTTCCTTCATCTAAAATGCTTAATATTTCACACATGCATTCCTGTAAGGCTCTACTACCATGCTGTGCCAAATCCACGACCGTCCAACCCCCGCTGATCCCAAGGTCACGGTCAAATACTTAGTCTCTTTACAAAACTTAACATCAGAGAAATATTGTTATAACTTCTATTTCCTTCATCTAAAATGCTTAATATTTCACACATGCATTCCTGTAAGGCTCTACTACCATGCTGTGCCAAATCCACGACCGTCCAACCCCCGCTGATCCCAAGGTCAAGGTCAAATACTTAGTCTCTTTACAAAACTTAACATCAGAGAAATATTGTTATAGCTTCTATTTCCTTGTTCTAAAATGCTTAATATTTCACTTGTGCATTCCTCTAAGGTTGTACTATCATTCTGTGACAAATTTACGACCGTCCAACCCCCGCTGATCCTAAGGTCAAGGTCACATACTTAAGTCTCTTTACAAAACATAACATCAGAGAAATATGTTATAACTTCTATTTCTTTCATCGAAAATTCTTAATATTTCATGCATGCATTCCTCTAAGGCTCTACTATCATGCTGTGACAAATTCCCGCTGATCTCGAGGTCAAGGTCACATACTTAGTCTCTTTACAAAACTTAACATCAGAGAAATCGGTTATAACTTCTATTTATTTGCTCGGATCTGCTTCACATTTCACACACGCATTGCTCCAATGGACCTCTACCACCCTGTGACAAATTCACGTTCATGCTGCTCCCGCTAAGCCCAGGGTCAAGGTCACAATCCCACACACTTGGAAATATTTACATATTTTAGAGGTACCTAGGCCCACGCGGGGGGTATTCCGTAAGCCTCGCTTACTGATCAATCTAGTTGTTTTTGTTTTAACCACGTGATCATACACCTTGACTTTCACGGAGACCCTTTCACATGTTTGTGCCCCAGCCACAGAATGGTGTTGGGCATATAGGAATATCGGCATCCGTACCTCCCATTCCGTACATATGTCCATCACAAACTTAACGCTCGAGTAAATTTCTTATAATTTCTGTTTCCTTGCACCTAATTGCTTCATATTTCACACATGCATTCCTCTGATGGTCCTGTATCATGCTGTGACAAATCCACGATCCTCCGGCCTTTTGTGTTTTCAAATGTGCCCTCATTATTGTCGCGCCCGCTTGCGGAAAGCGCGATATAGTCGGCCGTTTGGCGTACGTACGTACGTACGTACGTACGTGTGTCGTACGTACGTACGTGTGTCCGGTTAAAGTTTTTGGTTAAGCTGTAAGGTTAAGTTTATTGGTTAAAGTTTTTGGTTAAGTTCTTTGGTTAAAGTTTTTGGTTAAGTTTTTTGGTTAAGTTGTTTGGTTAAGTTTTTTGGTTAAAGTTTTTGGTTAAGTTCTTTGGTTAAAGTTTTTGGTTAACTTTTTTGGTTAAGTTTTTTGGTTAAAGTTTTTGGTTAAAGTTTTTCGTTATACTATATCTCTGCAACTGCTTAGCCCATTACCTTGAAACTTCACATGGGTGTTTATCATCATCTATATTTTCATTCTACCCCCCTCCCGTGCGGCCCCTGTGCCCAATGTCAAGGTCAAATTACTTTGAAGTTTTTGGTTAAGTTTTTTGGTTAAAGTTTTTGGTTAAGTTTTTTGCTTAAATTTTTTGGTTAAAGTTTTTCGTTATACTATATCTTTTTTTTTAGTGTCCATGCCTCGCTACAAGGCGCGACATGCAGGCCGCGGCCATCTAGTCTGTTGATGCAAGCGGGGCCATTTCTAGTTCAATATGAAACCAAAATCCTGGGGCCCGTTTCACTGAACTTCGTAAGACTAAGAAGTTTGTGTGAAATTTAATTTTATTTACACCAAGCGCCAATGTTGGAAACTCGATCTACAGTCTACACCCTTTTGCTCAAAGTCGGTTACATCAAATTCCCCCGTTACATCAAATTTGTGTGCAAGTCCCGTTTCAAAGCCTATTATTTTCAATGTGTGGCTACTGTCAAATTTTGTTACGTCAAGTTTTCACCAATTCAAACTAATGGTTTTATCCCGGAAACATAAATGTGTAGTATTTCACTCTCGTTAAGTCAAAGTGTTCATTTGCATTCGAAGTGCGAATTTGCGGTGCCAATGTACCGGATCACAGAATGGACTTGTTTACCTGTGTAAACAAACTTTGAATAATTGTTAAAAGTGAATTCCTTGACACCAATTAAACATGATCTCCTAAAAACGACGGTATTGTCAGCGCATTATGATCAGAGTCTACAATGTTCGCCATTACTCTGGATCTACACTGGTATGAAAGTCTCATAATAAACATAATAAAATGTTACTGCTTTGAGTCTACAATGTTCGCCATTACTCTGGATCTACACTGGTATGAAAGTCTCATAATAAACATAATAAAATGTTACTGCTTTGAATTGTCTTTTATTGTCTCACCCCAGAGCTCCAGATAAGGTGTGTATTGGTGTGATTATCAACAATGGGAGTACAAATAATCACAGCAATGTGAAAATTGAAAATTGGAAATATTGTATTAAAGTTGAAAATTTACTTACAGTCTCCGCGAATTTGTCATGTCTGTCGGACATGTCCGTTAAATTTTTAAAGTTTCAGAAATCATCTTCCTTTGGTATGCACTTCTGGTGCTAGCTAGCTTTTCTTATATGACTGATATACTTAAAAAGCTAAAAAGCTCGTAAATATCACACAAAATCAATTTTATTTTTTCTAAAAATAAATTGGTCTAGTATATTTTTGTCCGGTCTGGTAAAAATGTCAAGTTTACCAGACCGAATGTCCTGTGCAATTTTGGCAGTTTCGCAGAGACTGTACTTAGTTAAGCTTTTTTTGCAGCTGAACTAAGTAAATTATCAACTATTAATACCGTATAAATAAGGGCTATTCCAGGAAAAATTCTCTGGGGGGGGGTCGGACCGCACTTTTATTGACCTGTGGGTCGGGGGTGTCCGACAAAATTAATTCCGGTTGGTTGTGGGGTCGGAAGCTATATTGTTCTTGTTGGTAGGGGGGTATTCAATTTATTTAATTCTGTTAGTGGGGGGTGCACTCATATAATTAATTCACTGCTATGGGTTAGAAAATTAGATTTTCACGGCCTCACAGCTTCTATTTTGTGTTGTTCACAATGCATCATGTATTGTAAAACGCTCCTGTCGATTGGCCAACAAAATGACACTTCCAAAGTAGCTTCCAGTGAAAACTGCCGATCGATCGATAATTACGTCCGGAAGCTGCAATTCGTACCAAGCATTGTTCGTTCGCTTCCATTTCGCCACCGACGAATAAGACAAACACTTTCGGCGTGCCCTCATTTTCATCTTTTTAACAAATTGTTACATACGCAAGGACGCGTCTTTGGCAGAACACAGCCGCATCACATGTACCTACAGTACGCTCAGCACGATTTTTGCCTTCGTCCACCCGACCCCGTGATCAGATGGAGAGTGGACGTAAAAATTCCTCCCACCATGTCGGGTGGAAATCCCACTCGTCCCGGTGGAGAGGCAAAATCTCCACCGTGGTAACATTTCTAAGGCCGAATCTGCCGCACACTGCGTTCCCCCATGTTAACCCACGGCGCACCACCGTTTTGTACTTTGAAAACGTAAAATGTAAAACCGAAGGAATGCAATTTAACATTACAGATTTAATTTTGTCCCGTCGACAAGCGAAGGTACGTTACAAAGGACTGAATATTTTGAGGAATAATGTACGTTCCTTCACGACGAGGAAAGATAATTTAAATACTCGTTTCTACTCGGTGTAGAAACGACGGAAATCGAGCGATCATACATATTTAAAATAACAGCTGACATAACGGCGGGAATTTAAGGTAAACGGCCTACGTGACAATTTACATTTTCTTCCAAGATTTTCATGTTGTAATCAATCGAATTTCCCATTCACCATATGGAACCCGATACCAACAACACAAATATTCGTGTTTCGAATTTCTGTTTGAAACCGTGACACCGATTTGTTGAATCACATCCATTCCAACTAATACTTAAAACACACCAACACATTCTCATCTCCTACCAAACCTATTTTATTAGCCAGGTTTTTTTTAAAAAAATCCAGGCTATTGGATTGGTGAAAGCCGGCGGGCGGGCGGGCGCGGCGGCGGGCGGGGGGGGGCTGTCGGGCAGGCGGTGGGTGGGTGGTGGGTGGGCGGGCGGGCGGCGTCCACAATCAATGTTAAGTTTTCGTGTTGGAGTCCATTTCTATGTTACTGTACCACCTAGGACCACCGAACTTTCACAGCTTCATAATCAAGGGGTGCCCACCACATATCACTATCCAACATGTTACTTTTTTTTTAACTTGACCCATTTTTTCCGCGTAGTCGACTTAGCCATTTTCAATGTTAAGTTTTCGCGTTTACAATGTTAAGTTTTCGTGTTTAAGTCCATTTCTTTGGTACTGTACCACCTAGGACCACCAAACTTTCACAGCTTCATAATCAAGGGGTGCACCACATATCACTATCCAGCATGTTACTTTTTTTTAACTTGACCCATTTTTTCCGCGCAGTCGACTTAAGCCATTTTCAATGTTAAGTTTTCGCGTTTACAATGTTAAGTTTTCGTCTTTAAGCCATTTTCAACGTTAACTTTTTAACGTACGTCTGGTTAAAGTTTTTTGGTTAAAACTTTTTCGTTATACTATATCTCTGCAACTGCTTCGCCCATTACCTTGAAACTTCACATGGGTGTTTATCATCATCCATATTTTCATTCTAACCCCCAACCGTGCGGCCCCTGTGCCCAATGTCAAGGTCAAATTACTTTGAATTTTTTTGTTAAAGTTTTTTAGTGTATTATATCTTTGCAACTGCTTCACCCATTACCTTCATACTTCACATGGGTGTTTATCATCATTGTCGCAACCGCTTGCGGAAAGCGCGATATCGTCGGCATTTTGGCATACGTCCGTCCTTCCGTCCGTACGTCCGTGTCCGGTTAAAGTTTTTAGATCTACTATATCTATTTTTTTAGTGTCCATGCCTCGCCCCAATGCGCGACATGCAGGCCACGGCCATCTAGTCTACAAAAAGTGTGTATAATTATGTTATCCAAGTGTCTATGCTTGGAAAAAGCCTGGCCTTCGTGGCTTTGCCTCGTTTCTTGTTAAGAAATAAAACGAATATAAAAGCATCAATATTTAGTCTTAGTAGACGATTATAGTGTGCTGCCAATATAGTTTTATTAGCCAGGTTTTTTGAAAAAAAATCCAGGCTATTGGATTGGCGAAAGCCGGGCGGGGGCGGGCGGCGGCGGCGGGCGGGCGGGCGGGCGGGTGGGCGGGCGGCGGGGGCGGCGTCCACAATCAATTTTAAGTTTTCGTGTTTGAGTCCATTTCTTTGTTACTGTACCACCTAGGACCACCAAACTTTCACAGCTTCATAATCAAAGGGTGCCCACCACATATCACTATCCAACATGTTACTTTTTTTTTTTAATTTTTTTTAACTTGTGACCCATTTTTCCGCGTAGTCGACTTACTTAGGCCATTTTTTTTCAATGTTAAGTTTTCGCGTTGACAATGTTAAGTTTTCGTGTTTAAGTCCATTTCTTTGGTACTGTACCACCTAGGACCACCAAACTTTCACAGCTTCATAATCAAGGGGTGCCCACCACATATCACTATCCAACATGTTACTTTTTTATTAGCCAGGTTTTTTGAAGAAAAAAACCTCCAGGCTATTGATTGGCGAAAGCCGGGCGGGCGGGGAGGGCGGGCGGGCGGGCGGGCGGGCGGGCGGGCGGCGGGCGGCGTCCACAATCAATGTTAAGTCGTTAAGTTCGTGTTTAGTCCATTTCAATTTGTTACTGTTCACCACCTAGACGCCACCAATTAAACTTTCAACAGTCTTCATAATCAAGGGTGTCCCACGCCACATATCACTATCCAACATGTTACTTAACTTCACCCATTTTTTTCCGCGCAATCGACTTAGCCATTTTCAATGTTAAGTTTTCGCGTTTTCAATGTTAAGTTTTCGTGTTTAAGTCCATTTCTTTGGTACTGTACCACCTAGGACCACCAAACTTTCACAGCTTCATAATCAAGGGGTGCCCACCCACCATCACTAATCCAACATGTTCTTATTTTTTAACTTCACCCATTCCTCCCGCGCAGTCGACTTAAGCCATTTTCAATGTTAAGTTTTCGCGTTTACAATGTTAAGTTTTCGTCTTTAAGCCATTTTCAACGTTAACTTTTTAACGTACGTCTGGTTAAAGTTTTTTGGTTAAAACTTTTTCGTTATACTATATCTCTGCAACTGCTTCGCCCATTACCTTGAAACTTCACATGGGTGTTTATCATCATCCATATTTTCATTCTAACCCCCAACCGTGCGGCCCCTGTGCCCAATGTCAAGGTCAAATTACTTTGAATTTTTTTGTTAAAGTTTTTTAGTGTATTATATCTTTGCAACTGCTTCATTCACCCATTACCTTCATACTTCACATGGGTGTTTATCATCATTGTCGCAACCGCTTGCGGAAAGCGCGATATCGTCGGCATTTTGGCATACGTCCGTCCTTCCGTCCGTACGTCCGTGTCCGGTTAAAGTTTTTAGATCTACTATATCTATTTTTTTAGTGTCCATGCCTCGCCCCAATGCGCGACATGCAGGCCACGGCCATCTAGTCTACAAAAAGTGTGTATAATTATGTTATCCAAGTGTCTATGCTTGGAAAAAGCCTGGCCTTCGTGGCTTTGCCTCGTTTCTTGTTAAGAAATAAAACGAATATAAAAGCATCAATATTTAGTCTTAGTAGACGATTATAGTGTGCTGCCAATATAGTTTTATTAGCCAGGTTTTTTGAAAAAAAATCCAGGCTATTGGATTGGCGAAAGCCGCGGGCGGGCGGGCGGGCGGGCGGGCGGCGGGCGGCGTCCACAATCAATTTTAAGTTTTCGTTTTTGAGTCCATTTCTTTGTTACTGTACCACCTAGGACCACCAAACTTTCACAGCTTCATAATCAAAGGGTGCCCACCACATATCACTATCCAACATGTTACTTTTTTTTTAACTTGACCCATTTTTTCCGCGTAGTCGACTTACTTAGCCATTTTCAATGTTAAGTTTTCGCGTTGACAATGTTAAGTTTTCGTGTTTAAGTCCATTTCTTTGGTACTGTACCACCTAGGACCACCAAACTTTCACAGCTTCATAATCAAGGGGTGCCCACCACATATCACTATCCAACATGTTACTTTTTTATTAGCCAGGTTTTTTGAAGAAAAAAATCCAGGCTATTGGATTGGCGAAAGCCGGGCGGGCAGGCGGGCGGGCGGGCGGGCGGGCGGGCGGGCGGCGGGCGGCGTCCACAATCAATGTTAAGTTTTCGTGTTTAAGTCCATTTCTTTGTTACTGTACCACCTAGGACCACCAAACTTTCACAGCTTCATAATCAAGGGGTGCCCACCACATATCACTATCCAACATGTTACTTTTTTTTTAACTTCACCCATTTTTTCCGCGCAATCGACTTAGCCATTTTCAATGTTAAGTTTTCGCGTTTTCAATGTTAAGTTTTCGTGTTTAAGTCCATTTCTTTGGTACTGTACCACCTAGGACCACCAAACTTTCACAGCTTCATAATCAAGGGGTGCCCACCACATATCACTATCCAACATGTTGCTTATTTTTTAACTTCACCCATTTTTTCCGCGCAGTCGACTTAGCCATTTTCAATGTTAAGTTTTCGCGTTTAAGTCCATTTCTTTGGTACTGTACCACCTAGGACCACCAAACTTTCACAGCTTCATAACCAAGGGGTGCCTACCACATACAACTATCCAACATGTGACCATTTTTTTACCTTCACCTATTATTTCTACGTAATTGACTTAGCCATTTTCAACGTTAACTTTTTAACGTACGTCTGGTTAAATTTTTTGGTTAAAACTTTTTTGTTATACTATATCTCTGCAACTGCTTCGCCCATTACCTTGAAACTTCACATGGGTGTTTATCATCGTCCATATTTTCACTCTAACACCCAACCGTGCGGCCCCTGTGCGCAATGTCAAGGTCAAATTACTTTGAATTTATTTGTTTTTTCGTGTACTATATCTCTGCAACTGCTTCACCCATTACCTTGATACTTCACATGGGTGTTTATCATCATTGTCGCACCCGCTTGCGGAAAGCGCGATATCGTCGGCATTTTGGCATACGTCCGTCCGTCCGTACGTCCGTGTGTCCGGTTAAAGTTTTTTCGTTAAAGTTTTTCCATCTACTATATCTATTTTTTTTAGTGTCCATGCCTCGCCCCAAGGCGCGACATGCAGGCCACGGCCATCTAGTCTACAAAAAGTGGGTATAATTATGTTATCCAAGTGTCCATGCTTGGAAAAAACCTGGCCTTCGTGGCTTTGCCTCGTTTCTTGTTTTTAACTTGACCCATTCTTTCCGCGCAGTCGACTTAGCCATTTTCAATGTTAAGTTTTCGCGTTTACAATGTTAAGTTTTCGTGTTTAAGTCCATTTCTTTGGTACTGTACCACCTAAGACCACCAAACTTTCACAGCTTCATAACCAAGGGGTGCCTACCACATACAACTATCCAACATGTGACCATTTTTAGCCAGGTTTTTTGAAAAAAAATCCAGGCTATTGGATTGCGAAAGCCGGGCGGGCGGGGGGCGGCGGGCGGGCGGGCGGGTGGCGGGCGGCGTCCACAATCAATGTTAAGTTTTCGTGTTTGAGTCCATTTCTTTGTTACTGTACCACCTAGGACCACCAAACTTTCACAGCTTCATAATCAAGGGGTGCCCACCACATATCACTATCCAACATGTTACTTTTTTAGCCAGGTTTTTTGAAAAAAAATCCAGGCTATTGGATTGGCGAAAGCCGGGCGGGCGGCGGGAGGGCGGCGGGCGGGCGGGCGGCGTCCACAATCAATGTTAAGTTTTCGTGTTTGGGTGCCCACCACATATCACTATCCAACATGTTACTTTTTTTTTAACTTGACCCATTTTTTCCGCGTAGTCGACTTACTTAGCCATTTTCAATGTTAAGTTTTCGCGTTTACAATGTTAAGTTTTCGTGTTTTAGTCAATTTCTTTACGATAACGGTACCACCCCTAGGACCACCAAACCATTTCTTTTATCAGCTTATAATCAAGGTGGGGTACCCACCCACCCAATTTCCACTATCCAACATGTTACGTTTACTTTTTTTTTTAACTTCACCCATTTTCCTTTTTTTCCGCGCAGTGTCGACTTAGCCATTTTCAAATGTTAAAGTTTTTCGCGTTTACAATGTTTAAGTTTTCGTGTTTTTAAAAAGTCCATTTTCTTTGGTACTAGTACCACCCATGACCACCAACCAAAACAATTTCACAGCTTCATAACAAAGGGGTGCCTACCACATTACAAAACTATCCAACATGGTTGACCATTTTTTTATTTTTTTTACCTTCACCTAATTTAATTTCTACGTCATTTGACTTAGCCATTTTCAACATAACTTTTTAACGTACGTCCGGTTAAATTTTTTTGGGGTTAAAACTTTTTCGTTACTTTATAACTATATCTCTGCAACTGCTTCTTCGCCCATTACCTTGAAACCATCAACATGGGTGTTTATCATCATCCATATTTTACATTTCTAACCCCCAACCGTCGCCGGCCCCTGTGGGCCCAATGTCAAGGTCAAATTTACTTTGAATTTTTTTTTTAAAGTTTTTTCGTGTACTATTTATCTCTGCAAAACTGTTTCTTCACCTCCCAATTACGTTGATTACTTCACAATGGGTGTTTAAGCATCATTGTTTCCGCACTCCTGCTTGCGGAAAATGGATAGGCGATCCTGTGTCCAATGTCAAAGGTCCAAATTACTTTGGATATTTGTTGTTTTGGTTAAAGTTTTTCGTTTTTTCTTTGTACTATATCTCTGCAAACGTGCTTCACCCCTGAATACCTTGATACTTTCACATGGGTGGGCTGTTTTATCATCATTGTCGCACCTGCTTGCGGAAAGCGAAAGCGAGAGATTCCTGCTGCCAATGGTCCAAGGTCAAATTACTTTTAATTTTTTTGTTAATTTTTTTGGTTTTTAAAGTTTTTTCGCTGTGACTATATCTCTGGCAACTGCTTCAACCCCAATAACCTTGATATTTCACCATGGGTGTTTATCATCATTGTCGCCACCTGCTTGCGGAAAGCCGCGATCCTGAGCCCAATTGTCAAAGGTCAAAGAAATTACTTTGAATTTTTTAGTTAAAGTTTTTTCGTATGAGTACTATATCTTCTGCAAACTGCTTCACCCACCCAAACCTTGATACTTCACATGGGTGTTTATTCATCCATTGTCCGCACCTGCTTGCGGAAAGCGCGCGATCCTTGTGTCCAAACTGTTTCAAGGTCAAATTACTTTGAATTGTTTTGGTTAAAGTTTTTTTCGTGGTACTATATCTCTGCCAACTGCTTCACACCCAAACCTTGATAACTTCACCTATGGGTGTTTAATCATCATTGTCCGCAACCTGCTTGCGGAAAAGCGCGATTCCTCGTGCCCAAATTGTCAAGAAGGTCCAAATTACTTTCGAATTTTTTTGTTAAAGTTTTTCAGTGTAC
This sequence comes from Conchocele bisecta, assembly GCA_029237695.1. Classification (NCBI taxonomy): domain Eukaryota; kingdom Metazoa; phylum Mollusca; class Bivalvia; order Lucinida; family Thyasiridae; genus Conchocele; species Conchocele bisecta. The sequence continues at coordinate 88,566,380 of CM055269.1, forward strand.
TATATCTCTGCAACAGCTTCACCCAATCCATACCTTGATACTTCAACATGGGTTGTTTTATTTTCAGCATTGTCGCACCTGCTTGCGGAAAGCGCGATCCTGTGCCCAATGTCAAGGGTCAAATTACTTTGAATTTTTTTCGATTAAAGTTTTTCTTTTTTCGTGTACTATATCTCTGCAAACTGCTTCACCCAATACCTTGATACTTCAACCATGGGGTTGTTTATCATTCATTGTCCGCTAACCTGCGTTGCGGAACAGCGCGATCCTGTTGCCCCAATGTCCAAGGTCATAAATTACTTTGAATTTTTTTTTGTTAAATGATTTTTTCGTTGTAACTATGTCTCTGCAACTGCTTCAACACCCAATACCTTGATAACTTCACATGGGTCGTTTTATCATCCATTGTCGCACCTTGCTTGCGGAAAGCAACGATCCTGTGCTCCCAATGGTCAAGGGATCAAAATTAACTTTGAATTTTTTTTTGTTTAAAGTTTTTTAGTTTGTACTATTAATCTCTGCAACTGCTTAAACCCCAATTACCTTGATAACTTCACATGGGTTGTTTATCATCATTGGTTGCAACCTGCTTTCGGAAAGCGCGATTCCAGTGCCCAATGTCCAAGGATCATAAATTACTTTGAATTTTTTTGTTAAACGTTTTTTTAGTTGTACTATGTCTCTGCAACTGCTTTCACCCAATAACCTTGATACTTTCATCGATGGGTGTTTATCTATCAATTGTCGCACCTGCTTGCGGAAAGCGCCGATCCTGTTTGCCCTTATGTCAAAGTTCAAAGTTTACTTTGAAATTTTTTTGTTTTTTTTTAAAGTTTTTTTCGTGTACTATATCTCTGGCAACTGAATTCACCCAATTAGACCTTGATACTATTCACATGGGTGTTTATCATCATTGTCACAAACCTTGCTTGCGGAGGATAAAGCGCGATATCGTCAGCATTTTGCGGCATAACGTCCGTCCGTTCGTCCGTGGGTCTTGTTGTCCAGTTAAAGTTTTTTTGGTTAAAGTTTTTCCATTGTATATAATCTATTTTTTTTAAGTGTCCATGCCTCGGCACCCCAAGGCGCGACAAATGCAGGCCACTGCCATCTTAGTTCTTACAAAAAACGTGGGTATAATTTATGTTTATCCAAAGTGTCTATGCTTGGAAAAAAACCTGGCTTCATTACTTCACATGGGATGTTTTTAATCATCAATTGTCGCCTAACCGCTTCTTGGACAGGAAATTGCGATTATCGTCTGGTAGATTTTGGCATACGCCCGTCCTTACCGTTCAGTTGACGTCCGTGGAGGTTCCCGGTTTAAAGTTTTTTCGTTTAAAGATTTTCCATCTAACTATACTATTTTTTTTTAGTGGTCCATTGCCTCTGCCCCCAAGGGCGCGACTATGCAGGCCCACGGACATCTAAGTTCTAACAAAAAGTGGGTATAATTATGTTATCCATGTGTTCTATTTGCTTGGAGGATAAAAAACCTTGGCCTCTTCGTGGCTTTGCCTCGTTTCTTGTTTTTATTTTTAACTATTCACCCATTTTTTCCCGCGTAGTCGACTTAGGGACATTTTCAATGGTTTAAGGTTTTCGCGTTTTCAATGGTTAAGTTTTTCGTGTTTTCAAGATCCAATTTCTTTGGTACATAGTAACCAACCTCATGGACCCATCCAAACCTTTCACAGCCTTGACATAAATCAAGGGGCGGTGCCCATCCAAATATCTCTATCCAAACATGTTACTTTTTTTTTTTTAACTTGACATATTATTTATAACCGTAATTTGACTTAGCCATTTTCCATTTTCACAACGTTAAGCTTTTTAACGTACGTCCGGTTTTAAATTTTTTGGTTTTAAAACTTTTTCGTTATACTATAAATCTCTGGCAACTTGCTTCGCCCATTACCTTGAAAACTTTCACAAATGGGTTGTTTATCATCGTCAATATTTTTCATTTCTAACCTCCCCCAAACCGTGCGGAGGCCCCTTTGTGGGCCCAATGTCTAAGGTCAGAAAATTACTTTGAATTGTTTTTTAAAAGTTTTTTTTTTCCGTTGTACTATTATCTCTGCAACTGACTTCAACCCAATAACGTTTTGATACTGTTCACATGGTGTTTAATACATCATTGTCGCACCTGCTTTGCCGGAATGAGGAAGGAAAGCTGTGAATCCTGTGCCCAATGTCAAGGTCAAATCACTTTGTAATTTTTTTTGTTTTTTTAAAGTTTAAATTTTTGTGTACTATATCCTCTGCCAAAACAGCTTTCACCCAAATACCTTGATACTTCACATGGGGTTGTTTATCATCATTGTAGCAACCTGCTTGCAGGTAAAGCCGCGAATCCTGTGCCCAATGTCAATGGTTTCAAATTACTTTGAATGAATTTTTTGTTAAAGTTTTTTCTGTGTTAACTATATCTTCTGCAATCTGCGTTCTTTGGTACTGTACCACCTAGAGACCACCAAACGTTTCAACAGCTTCATAATCAATGGGGGTGACCCACCACATATCAACTATCCCAACATAGCTTACTTTTTTTTAACTTGACCCCCATTTAATATAATTGATACTTCACCATGGGTGGTTATCCACTATTGGTCGCACCTGCATTGCGGAAAGCCGCGGCAATCCTGTGCCCAATGTCAAGGTCTAAATTACTTTGAATTAATTTTTTTGTTAAAGTTTTTTTCGTGTACTATGTTCTATTGCAACTGCTTCATTTCATCCCATTACCACCTTGATACTTCACCATGGGTGATTTATCATCATTGGTCGCCACCTGCGTTGCGTGGAAAAGAGGCGATCCTGTGCCCAATGTCCAAGGATCACAAATTACTTTGAATTTTTGTTTAATTAAAGTTTTTTCGTTTGTACTATATCTCTGCAAAATCTGCTTCACCCAATACCTTGATACTTCACCATGGGTGGGTTTTATCATCATTGTTCCTGCACGCCCAGCTTTGCGGAAAGTGCGATATCGTCGGCATTTTGGCATACGCCGTCCTTCCGTCCGTACGTCCGTGTGTCCGGTTAAAGTTTTTTCGTTAAAGTTTTTCCATCTACTATATCTATTTTTAGCTCACCTAAGCAAAGCTCATGTGAGCTATTGTTACCGCAATGTGTCCGTCGTCCGTTGTCGTCCGTCGTCGTCCGTAAACATTTTCAAACGTCTTCTCCTCGGTAACCATTGGGCCTATAGTCACCAAACTTCATGGTCATGGTCCTTAGGTAGGGGGATTACAAAATTGTTAAAATGACGTCATCACATAATCCAAGATGGCCGCCATCTAAAAATAGCACAAATTCTTCAAAAATCTTCTTCTCAAGAACCGCTAACCGGATTTCTACAAAACTTGGTAGGAATGATCGACGTACATTGCTCTTTCAAAGTTGTTAAAATGGTGACCCCGGGGTCAAAAATGGGCGTGGCCCGTGGGGTCAAATTGGGGTCAAATTTTATTTTTGACCGAATATGGTCATGTCATATATCAAATTGAAGGTATCAATGAGGCGATCACTCTGGTGCATTTTTTGTCGAAATCGGATTGTTATGTCATCCAAGATGGCCGCCGAAAGGTCAAAAGATCGTTCTTTTATTAGAGATTTCAAAATTCTTCTTCACATGAACCGCTTGGCCCATGGTAGCCAAACTTAAAAGTTATGGTCCATGGGTGAAGCCTTTTCAGATTTGTTAAAATGGAGGTCATCGCTAATCCAAGATGGCCGCCGTCTAAAAATAGCATAAATTCTTAAAAAATCTTCTTCTCATGAACCGCTGGCCGGATTTCGACTAAACTTGGTAGGAATGATCGATTTACTATGCTCTTTGAAAGTTGTGAAAATGGTGACCCCGGGGTCAAAAATGGACATGGCCCGTGGGGTCAAATTGGGTTCCTTTCTTTTTTTGGACCGAATATGCTCATGCCATATATCAAATTGAAGGTATCGATGAGGCGACCAAAAGGTCCATTTATTCAAGATTTTGAACGTCTTTTTCTCAGGAACCACATGGCTGATGCTGGCCAAACTTCATAGGAAGTTAAGATCTTTGGGTGAAGCATTTTCAGATTTGGTAAAATGACAGTCATCGCTTAATCCAAGATGACCGCCATCTAAAAATAGTACAATTTTTTTAAAACACATGAACTCAATGTCGCATTCTCCTCTGGTGTTCATGGAGTCAGGTGAGCAAATTAGGGCCATCATGGCCCTCTTGTTTTAGTGTCCATGCCTCGCCCCAAGGCGCGACATGCAGGCCACGGCCATCTAGTCTACAAAAAGTGGGTATAATTATGTTATCCAAGTGTCTATGCTTGGAAAAAACCTGGCCTTCGTGGCTTTGCCTCGTTTCTTGTTTTTAACTTCACCCATTTTTTCCGCGCAGTCGACTTAGCCATTTTCAATGTAAGTTTTCACGTTTTCAATGTTAGTTTTCGTTGTTTAAGTCCATTTCTTTGGTACTGTACCACCTAGGACCACCAAACTTTCACAGCTTCATAATCAAGGGGTGCCCACCACATATCACTATCCAACATGTTACTTTTTTTTTTAACTTCACCCATTTTTTCCGCGCAGTCGACTTAGCCATTTTCAATGTTAAGTTTTCGCGTTTACAATGTTAAGTTTTCGTGTTTAAGTCCATTTCTTTGGTACTGTACCACCTAGGACCACCAAACTTTCACAGCTTCATAACCAAGGGGTGCCTACCACATACAACTATCCAACATGTGACCATTTTTTTACCTTCACCTATTATTTCTACGTATTTGACTTAGTCATTTTCAACGTTAACTTTTTAACGTACGTCCGGTTAAATTTTTTGGTTAAAACTTTTTCGTTATACTATATCTCTGCAACTGCTTCGCCCATTACCTTGAAACTTCACATGGGTGTTTATCATCGTCAATATTTTCATTCTAACCCCCAACCGTGCGGCCCCTGTGCGCAAGGTCAAATTACTTTGAATTTATTTGTTAATGTTTTTTCGTGTACTATATCTCTGCAACTGCTTCACCCATTACCTTCATACTTCACATGGGTGTTTATCATCATTGTCGCACCCGCTTGCGGAAAGCGCGATATCGTCGGCATTTTCGCATACGTCCGTCCATCCGTCCGTACGTCCGTGTGTCCGGTTAAAGTTTTTTTGTTAAAGTTTTTCCATCTACTATATCTATTTTGTTAGTGTCCATGCCTCGCCCCAAGGCGTGACATGCAGGCCACGGCCATCTAGTCTACAAAACGTGGGTATAATTATGTTATCCAAGTGTCCATGCTTGAAAAAAACCTGGCCTTCGTGGCTTTGCCTCGTTTCTTGTTAAGAAATTAAAAATATGAAAAACATATCTTTAAATTTCCTACAAGAACATGTTTTGACAAAACTTGAGAATCATGTTAGGAGACGATTCTCATATGAACAGTGCAGTAAAAACATGTTTTGTTAAGACTATGTGGCGTTTTCGTTTGGAGCTCTCGAGACCACGCTTCGCATTTTCGCGATCTCGACCTATGCGCGAGATCGCGAAAACGCGAGACTAACATGTCCCAAACACGACACGTACAAATCGAGACGATTCTCATCTGCTACCAAACATGTTTTATTAAGGAATAAAACGAATATAAAAGCATCAATATTTCTTCTATCAATATATCTCTTGGGAGACGATTCTCGTGTGCTGTCAAGATAGCTCCGTGCTCGCATTTGGACTTTCTATCTGTCATGATTGGGCCTCGCTCGGTAATGGCCGGTAGAGCTGTTTGATTTCGAGTATGGGGTACGTGAGCATATTCTGGGGGTCTCATAATCGTGGTCCCAGATTCTGGAGTGTGTGTGGTGGAGACATTTGGTGCAGCACAACTTTACATTGAACACTTATCCTGTTTTATTGTTTACTTTCGATTTATCATGAACACATTAATATGAAAAAGATATTGTTTCAACACCTAGACCGATATATTTGTATATATATATATATGTATATATATGTGTGTATATATGTTTGTATATATACTTGCTCTACAGAATATGTAAAACATCAAAATTATTTACCTACCACTATTATACCACTTTATATACAGTACACATTTTTTTGTGTCGTCTTTTGTCACTGTGTCACCGCGGACAAAACATATTTACAGTGGTCGATCACCGCGGGTATAGCCTGCCTGTACACCGCGATCGCTGTTTCAGACAGTGGGGTCGCGGTGACAGCATCCCCGGTCACTGCGATGCATTGCCCTAACGTTATCACGGTGATTCGCCGTGATCGTTCACGGGGGATCACCGCGATTGCGTATTTACCTGTACAGATATATGCATGTACATTTGCTATGCAGTTCGGTGTGAATAGAACGTCTTGTCCGTCGTCTGAGAGAGACCGGAAGGGTTGCCGACCGATCGAGATCGGGACGTCCGCTCGTAACGTTGCGACGTCAAGACAGGGCTATTCGTCTCGCCCACCTACATAATCGCCACGTTACTGCCACTGAAACCGCTATTAACACGGTAGGCAATCATAATTGCCACATTCACCCCAAAACTAAGAAATCGATTGCGCGAGGTTGGTCTGCGAGCACGTCGTCCCTACGTTGGTCTGCCTCTTACTCGTGCACGTCGCGCGCGTCGTATTGCTTGGTTGGCGGCACGTGGAGCGCTGTGGCGTAATGGTTAGTGTGTCGGACTACTGATCCAAGGGTCGTGGGTTCGAGCCTGACTAGCGGCGTGCGTTGTGTCCTTGAGCAAGACACTTTATCCACACTGTTCCAGTTCACCCAGCTGTAAATGGGTACCGATAATTCGTAGTTGCTCTGTAAATACGAATTACCGGCTTCTCTCAAAAATCTCTACCTCCGTTCTTTCTCCCATTCTTGGGAGACGGCATGCAAGGTCCTAGAGCCAGTGCCGCCGTTAAATATAAGCTAAAAAAGAAAAAAAAAAAAGAAAAAGGTTGGCGGCACATGCTCCCAGACGATTTCCAATGAGGCAATGGAGACAAGTCTTTTTCACAGATGAGTCACTCTTTTTCGTCCGGACGGTCGACGTCGTGTATACCGATGTCGTGGGGAACGCTTCGCCGACGCTTGCGTTCTTGAGAGGGATAGGTTTGGGGCTGGCTCGGTTATGGTCTGGGGAGGGATATCTCACGGGGTAAAGTCACCGTTGATTGTGGTAGCCGGGAATTTAACCGCCGTAAGATATAGGGATGAAATTCTCCGCCCGGTTGTTGTTCCATTTGTGCAACAGCGTCAACTAATTTTCCAGAGTTTGTCAAGACTTTCTCGCTGAACCATAACATTAACCCACTCGACTGGCCAGCGTACAGTCCCAATTTGTCCCCAATCGAACATCTGTGGGACGAACTTGACAGGAGGATAAGGGGGTGTCGGAATACCCCTTCTAATCTCGACCAACTAAGGACTGCATTGTTGGAAGAGTGGAACAATATCCCAATAAGAAGGATAAATGCACTGATGAATTCCATGCACAAGAGAATCAGAGCTGTGACAGATGCGCGAGGGGGGCATACGAGATACTGACAAAACAGTGGATTTCACTGTGCGATATTGGGGGGTACCATCAATTGTGATTCAATTACTAATGAATTATCGGTCAAAACCTAATGCAATTTTGGTAATGTGTTGACTAAAGATGTTTTTTTAATACTCATATAAAATATTGTATATAACAGCAAACACATCACTTTAAATCACCTCAAATGTTTACCCTGCGTTTCTTTATCCTTTCAGTATATGTATGGTCGCTCGTTAGGGGCATTTCTTTACTTCTTTTAAAAGTGATGGGTTGTTGCCTAGGGGATAGAACACCTGACTTCAAATCTGGAGGTTGTGTGTACAAAGTAGTAACACAGTGGTTCGTCGCATTTTTGCCGAGTCATTGTGTCGATGTACAAAGTAATAACACAGTGATTCGTCGCATTTTGCCGAGTCATTTTGTCGCAAAATGCCGCAATTAGTTCGCCGCATTTTGCCGAGGAACAGCGCGGAATCTGCACATGTACTTGCATATTTATGAACAAAATTATATTATTTCGCATATATGCATTGTATATATATACATATACTTATGATACAAAAGGTGACGTGACAAATAACATGCAATACCGTACATTGGTAGGAAAACCTTGCCTGCATATTTACCTGTAGCGCATGCCGACGTCACCGTGATACACGGTGACCATCACCGGGAATCACCGCGAATCACCCTTAGGGCCTCGCTGGTTTCAGTCACGGTGACCATTTTCAACGGTCGCGGTGACGATCACCGCAAATAATCGTCACCGCGAATCACAGTGACATGTCCGCGCTGAGGAAGATCGCAGGGATGGGTAGGTCGCGCACGCCAAAAAATGTGTGTACTGTATATGCAATAAGCTATTGGGACGGGCTGTAACTAATGTTGCTAAAACTTGTAGCCCAACCTGTTTGCTCTTCTAAATTAACCTGTATTTATTAACTGTAAAGTTACATTGTAAATCTAGAGCAATAAAATATGTTTAAACTAAACTAAACTAAAACAAGAAATTAAAAACATGAAAACTAATCTAAAAAAAAATCCTACAAAAACATATTTTGACAAAACTTGAAAATCGTCTAAGGAGACGATTCTCATATGCAGCAGTACAGTACTGTCAAAACATGTTTTGTTGAGAATATGTTGCATTTTCGTTTCAGCTCTCGCGATCTCGACATGTGCGCAAGATCGCGAAAATGCGAAATTGTAACACGTCCCTAACAGGACACGTACAAATCGTCTAAGGAGACGACGATTCTCATGCGAGTCATGTGCTGCCAACACATGTTTTTATTAAGAAATTTAACAAATGTGGTCAAACATCAATAATTTTGACAAAACAACATGGTTCGACAAAACATGACACTTGTCTTAGACGATTTTGATGTGCTGCCAATACATGTTTATTGAGGAAAAACAAATATTTTGATTTGTGTTATTGTTTAATGTATCACATCGCCGGTTTTTGCCGCTACCACCATACATAAATATTCTGTTACTCTTTTTGAAATTGAATGGGTTTAACGTCCCAGCAGACAGCAACAGCTAAGGTCATATAGAGACGGGGACCACAGTTTAAAGTCTCACTCGACAGACCAGTGGGATGGAAGTACTATGAAGGTATGTTTGATACCCAAGGCAATGTTTGAACCCACAACCTCCAGATTGGAAGGCGGGTGTTCTAAGCCCTAGGGCACAACCCATCCCTTATACACGAAGGAAAGAAATTCCCCTAACGAGCGACCATACGTACTTAGAATAACAGCTGACGTAACGGCGGTAAACTGAAATGGCCTACGTGACAATTTACATCTACGTTCCAAGAAGATTTTCACGGTGTTTAATCGAATGTATTTCCTCATCACCATATGAAACCCGACTCGAGAAACACAAATTAAGTTGTTGATTTCTGAATGTGTCAGTCTAAGAAATCAAACACAATTTCTTTTTTACAAAACATTAAAATCGTCTACGGAGACGATTCTCATGTGTTCCCAAAACATGTTTTATTAAGACATCGGACAAATGTGAAAAGAATACATGGGTATTTCTTTACGACATCATGAATTCTCATGTGCTGCCAAATCTTGCTTTTATCAAGAAATCAAACATATGTGAAAATGCACAAGCTAATGCGTAATTATAAATTCGTCGACGATACGACGACGTGAGCGACTACATAGCGTTGTTTTGGTATGTTTGTTTCCGCTGAATTATAAAGGTCATTCACACTTTGCACGTGAAACTGGATTACCGACTGATGATTGTAAACACCATCAGGTGTGCAGCTAGTCCGAAAATGATATGTCGCAAATGTGATAGTTAGGGATGGGTGGGTACGGCGGTATATTATTGTTTATGTTACAATCTCAGCATACGTGTTGGACTTGCGTTCTACGTACGTACATACATATACAGCATGCTAGTTCGAAGTGGTTTTTCGTACATACGTGCATGTAATGTATGCGCAAAACTCAATTTCAACTCTACACACACATAATGACATGAACAAACATATTTCCAACAGCGGAAGGCGACATCATGAAAAGGCCGATCTTGTGTATATATATATATTTCGACGATGCGATGCAGTAACCAATAACACGTATCGAAATATGTTGGGTTTTTTTTTGCTCAATAAACGTGTATTGGCAGCACATTAGAATCGTCTCCTAAGACGATTATCATGTTTTGTCAAATTATGTTTTTGTTGTCAAGAAATATAGATATTGTCCACATTTGTTATATTAATTAATAAAAACATGTTTTTGCAGCACATGAGAATCGTCTCCTAAGACGATGTTTACGTGTCCTATACCTTGCGTTTTTGAGCTTTGGAGACGAAAACGCGAAATTCTATCATATTCAATCTCAAGTTTTTTAACCTTGCCGTGCTATCTCGTGTTTTTGCTTCGCGATCTTGGAATTGCGTTCTACATGCATGAGCAAAACTAATTCCAAATGTTCTGTCTGTAACGCAGTGATAGTCGCCCCAAGTTACAGACAGAAAATTTGGGTTAAAGCAAAACTTATTTTCAAAAGCGGAAGGCGAGATTGCGAAAACGCGAGACGATTCTCATTATTTAAGAAAACGATTCTTATTTTGTGTTATTGTTGATAAATGTGTTTCGAGTATGCTGAGTATGCTCGAGTACCCCCTGGACCCCCCCCCCCCCACCCCCCCCCCCCCATATCCGCGCTTGTAGTTATCATATCTAAATAATGATCCTGTTGTCTGTAAACCACGCATTTCTGGATGCGCCGGCGCATAACGACATGGTAAATAATTCAGTACTGGTGGTAGGGGAGTTTGACATAAATTCAGTTCTGTTGGTAGTGGGGAACAGCTAAATATCAGTGCTGTTGGTTGTGGGGATGAGACATAATTAAATTCTGTGGGTGCGGGGTCAAATAGAAAGTGCGGTCCGACCACACCCCCCCCCCCAGAGAATTTTTCCTGGAATAGCCCTAAGTGAATAATAAGTAATAGTACACTCAAATAAGTGAATGTTTAAATTTGTTTTATGTTTTTATCATTTGTTCCCTATTTGATAATGAAGAAAACACAACGATCACAATTGGACGAACTTTGTATGGTTGGAGTCTCTAATGTATATGGTCATGGTGCACGACTTTAGTTTGAGCTGGCGATCAGCTATCGGCCAAATATGACCGATAATCCAGCCGGACGGCCTCCGATTCTGTGTGAGATTCTTTCGTACACGCGAATAACTGAATAAATGCTGGAAACAGGGATTTGAAGTGAGTATATTCACACACCTAATACCTTTTTCGATTGCCAGAGACAGAAGTCATACATTTAATCGATGTTTATTGTGTTTGTGCGAGCCGGAAAAGAGAGGGCTCTTTCTATAATGGCCCTATTTATACTCACCTTTATATAGCATATGGTACTGTATGAGACCAAGTGGGTGGGGTAATGGGATTTTTTTAATATGCGTTTGTTTTGGTGTCATAGGTCCGAGTCTTCCACCTGTGAGCTTATCTGGAGCTCTGTCACCCTTGTATTGCAGTTGTGTATATTTAGTACGACTACACACATGCATGTATAGGCAAACAAAAGTAAACCCATCGCAGTTGCAAAAGTGTGTCACGGATCGTTTGCGAGTTGTGTCTGTCCTGTAACTTGTATGGAAATATTTCGAGGTCATGTTCAGATTCCGTTACGTCGAACTTCGGTTTACTCAAAGTTTTTATCACAGTCCGGCGGACTTCGAGTAAAGGGGTATATACTGTATATTGCTTGTTAGAAGCATGACAGGTTGATCTAGATCTACACTGGTCGCAAAACCAATAAGCCGCATTTCTCTAGTCAAAGCCACATGCGATATGTGGATAGTATATTGGATAGAGCATTGGCCGTCAATCGCTACCCTAGGTTACTAAGGTATGAACAAATACTTTCATAGTACATGTATATGAAATTTCCATTCCACTGGCCTTTTGGTTGAGACTTGAAACCGAATCCGTCTCTCCATGACATGTTACTGAGATGTTGAACTCTTTCACTTTTCAGGTCGTTTTGATGAAGCGGTGATTGAAGAACGGCGATGCAGTGCCCTAGATTTACTTAACTTCATTGGCCAACAGTCACATCTCTACAAGTCGCAGATATTCACCAAGTTTTTAGAGGTATACAGAGCTCCAGATAAGGGGCGTATTTGACGCAATTATTTTAGCTGAATACGCATTGATTATCAAAAATGGGAGTACACAATATGCACAGCAATGTGAAAATACGCATTGATTTTCAAATTGAGTAGTGAAAATACTGTCATAAAGTTAAAAATTCACTTAGTTGAGCTGCAAAAAGCAAACAGTGTTTGCAGTGTTTGCTTTTTGCAGCTCAAATAAGTGAATGTTTAAATTTGTTATAATTGTTTATCATTTGTTCCCTATTTAGTAATGAAGAAAATAAATAATCCATTTGTAAAAGTAAAATACCCAAGGAGTAACACATACCTTTCGGAATACACCTTTACATGTATGAAATTGATTAAATATTTAATTTTTTTGTGCCTCTGCGACTATAGTCGGCGTTTTTCCCGTCGTCGGCGTCGTCGGCGGCGGCATCGTCTGCGTCGTCCGTTTTTTTTGTAAGGCAAATGCGTTAAAAGTTATTGTCAAATGCCTCGGCAGGCGCGATACCGCTTCCATGACGGAATTCTTGTCTTATTTTTCAATGAAAGAATATATTGTGACCACTCATTTGAACCGTCTCGACAAGAAGGTTCAAATGGTGGTCGCGACATAGACTGAGTGCATTGAAGGAAAATATTTAGGATTTTCCGCAAACATAATGGCGTATCCTCAGCATGAAATGGGTTAAAAAGGGGCATGTTAAAGCCAGAAAAAAAGGCAAGCACATTTAGCGCTCAAAACTTTGAAAAAGGAGCACATTCAGCACACAAAATAACATTTATAAATTAGTTGAAAATCATAAAAAAGTTCAATACCAGTAAAAAAAAATACTTCACGTCTAACATTTTAGTTGCATAATGTATGTAATGGTGTCTGAGCAAATTGTAATAATGTAATAAAGACATTTCTATGCTGGGGGAAGCTCTACATATTGTCTGGGTGTCTGGTTAGCACAATTTGTAACGAACGTGCATCTCAACAATGAGGCCTGAGATTGAACCTCGACCGGGGCAGACTGTGAGATGGTATGGTGGTCGCCAGACCACTCAAGTGGGTTTCCTCTGGGTGCTCCAGTGTCCTCCCACATTAACCCTTTCACCCCTAAGTAACTGGAATGGACATTGATACGTTAATTTTGCAACCGATCCAATCGTCACCAAATGTTTTTCAAACTAGTCCATTTTTGTCGCGCCTGCTTTAGCAGAGGCGCGACTATAATCGTCGTATTTTCCGTCGTCGTCGTCGTCCGCGTCGTTCGCGTCGTCCGCGTCGTCCGGTTTTTTTGTAAGGCAAATGCGTTAAAGTTATTGTTTTTTCACAATATCTCTTTAACCCCTTGCCAGACATTGATAATATTTCACATCAATGTTTGTCTAGGGATGATGCTTCATTACGCATACCCCCACATCCAAATTTTGAAGGTCAAGGTCATTTATTTCCTTGCAATGTTCACCGGTTTTGTAACAGAAATGCGTTAAAGTTATTGTTTTTTCACAACATCTCTTTAACCCCTTGCCAGACATTGATAATATTTCACAGCAATGTTTGTCTAGGGATGATGCTTCATTACGCACACCCCCACATCTAAAGTCTGAAGGTCAAGGTCATTTATTTCCTTGTAATGTTCACCGGTTTTGTAACAGAAATGCGTTAAAAAGTTATTGTTTTTTCACAATATCTCTTTAACCCCTTGCCAGACTTTGATAATATTTCACATCAATGTTTGTCTAGGAATGATGCTTCATTACGCACACCCCCACATCCAAATTTTGAAGGTCAAGGTCATTTATTTACTTGTAATGTTCACCGGATTTGTAACAGAAATGCGTTAAAGTTATTGTTTTTTCACAATATCTCTTTAACCCCTTGCCAGACATTGATAACATTTCTGTCAAGGTCATTTATTTACTTATAAAGTTCACCGGTTTTGTAACAGAAATGCGTTAAAGTTATTGTTTTTTCACAATATCTCTTTAACCCCTTGCCAGACATTGATAATATTTCATATCAATGTTTGTCTACGGATTGTGCTTCATTACGCACACCCCCACATCCAAAGTCTGAAGGTGAAGGTCATTTATTTACTTGTAATGTTCACCGGTTTTGTAACAGAAATGCGTGTTATTGTTTTTTCACAATATCTCTTTAACCCCTTGCCAGACTTTAGATATAATCACATCACATCAATTTGTGCTAGGAATGAATTTGCTTCATTACGCACACCCCAACATCCAAATTTTGAAGGTCAAGGTCATTTATTTCCTTGTAATGTTCACCGGTTTTGTAACAGAAATGCGTTAAAGTTATTGTTTTTTCACAATATCTCTTTAACCTCTTGCCAGACATTGATAATATTTCACATCAATGTTTGTCTACGGATGATGCTTCATTACCCACACCCCCACATCCAAATTATCAAGGTCAAGGTCATTTATTTACTTGTAATGTTCACCAGTTTTGTAACAGAAATACGTTAAAGTTATTGTTTTTTCACAATATCTCTTTAACCCCTTGCGAGACTTTGATAATATTTCACATCAATCTTTGTCTAGGAATGATGCTTCATTACGCACACCCCCACATCCAAATTTTGAAGGTCAAGGTCATTTATTTCCTTGTAATGTTCACCGGTTTTGTAACAGAAATGAGTTAAAGTTATTGTTTTTTCACAATATCTCTTTAACCCCTTGCCAGACATTGATAATATTTCACATCAATGTTTGTCTACGGATGATGCTTCATTATGCACACCCCCACATCCAAATTATCAAGGTCAAAAATGGTCATTTCATTTACTTGTAATGTTCACGGTTTTGTAACAGAAAATGCGTTAAAGTTATTGTTTTTTCACAATATCTCTTTAACCCCTTGCCAGACATTGATAATATTTCATATCAATGTTTGTCTACGGATGATGCTTCATTACGCACACCCCCACATCGAAAGTCTGAAGGTCAAGGTCATTTATTTACTTGTAATGTTCACCGGTTTTGTAACAGAAATGCGTTAAAGTTATTGTTTTTTCACAATATCTCTTTAACCCCTTGCCAGACATTGATAACATTTCTGTCAAGGTCATTCGGATGATGCTTCATTACACACACCCCCACATCCAAATTCTAAAGGTCAAGGTATAGTCACACCTGTTTTTAGCCAGGTTTTTTGAGAAAAAAATCCAGGCTATTGGATTGGCGAAAGCTGGGCGAGCGGGCGGGCGGGCGGGCGGCGTCCACAATCAATGTTAAGTTTTCGTGTTTGAGTCCATTTCTTGGTTACTGTACCACCTAGGACCACCAAACTTTCACAGCTTCATAATCAAGGGGTGCCCACCACATTTCACTATCCAACATGTTACTTTTTTTTTAACTTGACCCATTTTTTCCGCGCAGTCGACTTAGCCATTTTCAATGTTAAGTTTTCGCGTTTTCAATGTTAAGTTTTCGTGTTTAAGTCTATTTCTTTGGTACTGTACCACCTAGGACCACCAAACTTTCACAGCTTCATAATCATTTATTTACTTGTAATGTTCACCGGATTTGTAACAGAAATGCGTTAAAGTTATTGTTTTTTCACAATATCTCTTTAACCTCTTTCCAGACATTGATAATATTTCACATCAGTGTTTGTCTACGGATGATGCTTCATTACACACACCCCCACATCCAAATTCTGAAGGTCAAGGTAATTTATTTACTAGTAATGTTCACGGTCAAATGCCTCGGTAGGCGCGACACCGCTTCCGTGGCGGAATTCTTGTTTCAAAATACTTGTGTATCTGGGGAGGGGGATACACATGCGCTTGTCGACAAGCGTCCATTTCTAGTTCCATATGACTTGTTCAAAGCAGTTTAGATCTATGTAAACTCTGTGGCTAAACGGGGGAGATTGCAGCCCCGGCACCCCCCTCCAGATCTGCCCCTGAAATATTCCGTTCTGATTTTGGGATTTTCCGCCAATGCAGCAGCTTAAATACGGGATCAAACCTGTTGGCCCGGCCTTAAATGACCTTAGCAGCTGTTGATAGGCCGTTAAACACCAATAAACAAAAACAAACAATATTTTAAGCCTGATACAATCATTATTGTAATCATGGAAGATGTACTGGTCACCCAACATGTTTTCTGTAGCAGTCCAACTTGCATATTTATTACTAGTGTATAAGCTAATTAATATGATGTCTTAATACTCTATGAATATGCAATCTGTATTAAGCTTATGTATGACATTGCTGTTGAACGTAAATACCCATTTAATCTATTATTTCTGATTTGAGACACACTATGTGATTTTCTACCTTCGGATAGCTGCGTAATTTCATGAAATACATTTACAAAATTTACAATATTTTCCGTAAATGGTGTCAAAAGTTGACAAAATTTTCAGTGTACATGCATACTCTGAAAAGTTTGTCAACTTTTTACATTATGTCTGAAAATGGTAAATTATGTAAACGTATTCAATGAATTTACACAGATGTCCGAAGGTACAAAATCACATGGCGTGTCTCATTTAGGGTGGCAAGGTAATAGCCGGCGTATCCGGCAAAGTTCTGAAGCCATCGAAACTCGACATCCTTGGAATCACAAATGATGATCTTCCCAGCCCGACCTTGGCCGATGTAAAGGTCAACCAGATAAACAATGGCAAAACTCACGAACCCACGGCAATACAAAGGTAACACTTTCAAAACATGCACAGTAGAACCTTTATAGACTGGATACTCGGAGTGTTTAACCCATTTAACGTGGGATATTGGTTCCAAAAAAACTTTATATCTTTATTTCCTCACGGAAGTATATCTTGTTTCCACTCATTTGAACCGTCTCAGCGAGACGGTTCAAGTGAGTGGTCACAACATATACCTCTGTGCAGCAATAAGGAAACTATTTTAAATTTTCTGCCAGCAAATTGTGTATCCTCGGCATGAAATGGGTCAAAGGGATATGCCCATGATTTATGTAAAATTCAACACTGGAATAATATATAAACAGATCAATGTAAATACCCGTGGTAACTTAATATGAAACAGACAAAAAAAATTACCATAATCGACCTAAATATTCAGACACCATTTGTTCAAGGCAACCTCTACTAAAAGTTGTGGAATTCCTACTCATTTCCTAGCCTTGTCTGACAAACTTTATATTAAAAGCTGCTAGCATGATGCTGTCTTATTCTTTATGTTAGTACCAAGTGTCTTATTCACAGTGAACCCGCGGAACCTGAGTTAGAAGGTGTATGGAACTTCCCTCAAGTTCCCGACAACATCAGCCTCAATTCGTACGACGATGACACAGACACGACGGATGTCGACTCTACCCTCGGTACACCCCTCCCCGACGCCGACATGTCGTTCTTCGACCCACTGGCTCCCGGTTCGCCAGAGGCGCCTGGTGCCCAGCTTCACACAAGTAAAAGCTGGCTGCTTGAGG
Organism: Conchocele bisecta; assembly: GCA_029237695.1. Taxonomy (NCBI): domain Eukaryota; kingdom Metazoa; phylum Mollusca; class Bivalvia; order Lucinida; family Thyasiridae; genus Conchocele; species Conchocele bisecta. Next base: position 88,584,020 of record CM055269.1, read on the forward strand.
CGATTACAACATGCACAGGTATGCTGTATTTAAATAACCACCTCCAAATTGAGCTGTTTGACAATTCAAGACATAAGAGAGCGTAGAAATATGCAAGTTGGCAAATTATTATATGAAGTCATGTAATACAACAAGATAAATAAGATGACGTCAGACAGTGCTACTGAGGTATGGTATTCCAGTGTTTTCTTATTTTTCTCATAATTAAGTTGTGATAAAAGCCAAGGAATTCTGCGAGCAGAAACTCATTGTTTGGAGCATAAGTCCTGTACCGCTTGGAATATCTTCATGAAACTTCATAGGTGTGTTGATATCAATTGGGTGAGGGTGAACACGCCTGGGCTGAATATATATTATTGTATCCCCCAGACTACCGTCGGGGGATACTATGGATTTGACAGCGCGCCGCATCCGCGTCCGCGTCCGCGTCCGCCGCAGACACTTCTTGTCCGGAGCATAACTCGAACACCCTTTGGAATATTTTCATGAAACTTCACACATGCATAGACCACGACCCGAAGGTGTGTCGCGCACAAGAATGACAACTCTTGCATAGCTAATTTTTGAGTTATCTCCCTTTTTTGTTTCTCGCACTGATTTCGTGTCCGGAGCATAACTCCACGACCCTTTCGAATATTTTCATGAAACTTCACACATGCATAGACCACGACCCGAAGGTGTGTCGCGCACAAGAATGACAACTCTTGCATAGCTAATTTTTTAGTTATCTCCCTTTTTTGTTTCGCGCACTGATTGACCATAACTCGACCACCCTTTGGAATATTTTTATGAAACTTAACACATTCAATTAGACCACGAACCGAAGGTGTGTCGTGCACAAGAATGACAACTCTTGCATAGCTAATTTTTTAGTTATCTCCCTTTTTTGTTTTCGCTCACTGATTTCCTGTCCGGAGCATAACTCGACCACCCTTTGGAATATTTTCATGAAACTTCACACATGCATTAGACCACGACCCGGAGGTGTGTGCGACGCACAAGAATGACAACTCTTGCGTAGCTAATTTTTCAGTTATCTCCCTCTTTTGTTTTGCGCACTCTACAAACTGGACAATAATGCATGAAGACCTGTTTTCTCGTCTGCTCTGTATACCTTTTCTCTTGTGCTCTGTACACCTTACCTGTAGAGAGAACAATAGAAAAAACTGGGAGAACCATGTGCTAAGCATGGGCTAGCATGTGCAGATGTCCACTGCTTGACCACTGCTTGACCACTGCTGACCAGGTAATTTATACAGGTAAATCATTACATTGGGTACTGTGTTGAAAATATTGTGGCATTATGTGGACCTCTGCAGATATATGTAGATAAATATAGGACTATTAAAAAAAAATCTGGTCTCCAATAGCAAGCATTATTATTTTTAAACTTTTTTTTGTCATTTTTTTTTTTTTTTTTTTTCATTTTTTTTTTCATTTTTTTTTTCAAATTATTTTTCAATTTGACTGGAAAAAAAATCTGGGCTCCAGTAGCAAGCCTTATTATTTTTAAACTTTTTTTTTTCCAATTTTTTTTTTTCATTTTTTTTTTCAAATTATTTTTCAATTTTTGTCCAGTAGCAGAAGGTCGTAAGTGCTATATACAGACTATTCACCTGTACATGTGCTAGCATGTGCAACTGACCACTGACCACTTACAGGTAATTTATACAGGTAAATGATTATATTACATTTCCGTAAACTGTGTTGAAAATATTGTGGCATTATGTGGACCTGTGCAGATATATGTAGATAAATATAGGACTATTAAAAAAATTCTGGGCTCCAGTAGCACGCATTATTATTTTTAATTTTTAAACTTTTTTTCCATTTTTTTTTTTCATTTTTTTTTCTTCAAATTCTTTTTCTATTTTTGTCTAGTAGCATAAGGTCGTAAGTGCTATATACAGACTATTATCATATAATAAAACAATTATTGACTAGTGAGCCATAGAATATAATCTGATATTCTTTGGTTCACTAGTCAATAATTGTATAATATGTTCGGGCCAGTGAAAATTGCTTTCTGGCCCAGGCTCGAGGTCAAGGCGGGACAAGGCGAGGCATCTGATTCCGCGGAATTCTTGTTTACTTATCTCCCTTTGTTGTTTCGTTGTATCCAAAGCATAACTCGAACACGCATATACGCATTGCTCTAATGGTCCTCTACCGCCCTGTGCCAAATCCACGTTCGTTCTGCCCCCGTCAAGCCCAGGGTCAAGGTCACATACTTAGTGCTTCAAAAACATTAACGCTTGGGTAAATATCTTATACTTTCTGTTTTCTTTCATGGATCATGGATCATCTTCATATTTCATATACGCATTGCTCTAATGGTCCTCTACCGCCCTGTGCCAAATCCACGTTCGTCCTGCCCCACCAATCCCAGGGTCAAGGTCACATACTGGTGCTTCAAAAAACTTTAACGCTCAGGTAAATATCTTATAATTTTTATTTCCATTCACGGATCAACTTCTATATTTCATATACGCGTTGCTCTAAATGGTCGTCATACCGCCCTGTGCCAAATCCACGTTCGTCCTGCCCCCGCCAAGCCCAGGGTCAAGGTCACATACTTAGTGCTCAAAAACTTTAACGCTCGGGTAAATATCTTATAATTTCTGTTTTTCTTTCATGGATCATCTTCATATTTCATATACGCATTGCTCTAATGGTCCTCTACCGCCCTGTGCCAAATCCACGTTCGTCCTGCCCCCGCCAATCCCAGGGTCAAGGTCACATACTTGGTGCTTCAAAAACTTTAATGCTCAGGTAAATATCTTATAATTTTTCTTTCCATTCACGGATCAACTTCATATTTCATATATGCGTTGCTCTAATGGTCCTCTACTGCCCTGTGCCAAATCCACGTTCGTCCCGCCCCCGCCAAGCCCAGGGTTAACATCATATACTTAGTGCTTCAAAAACTTTAACGCTCAGGTAAATATCTTATAATTTCTGTTTTCTTTCACGGATCAGCTTCATATTTCATATATGCATTGCTCTAATGGTCCTCTACCGCCCTGTGCCAAATCCACGTTTGTCCTGCCCCCACCAAGCCCAGGGTGAAGGTCACATACTTGGTGCTTCAAAAACTTTAACGCTCAGGTAAAAGAAAATTTTGACTTGCAATTTGGCCTCATTTATTATCAAAGCGATATGTGGGACATCCGTGTTCTATGAACACATTTTCTAGTTTATTAAACTTCACACATGCATAGAAGACGACCCAAAGGTGTGTCGCACGTAAGAATGACAACTCTTGCGTCGTTAATTTCTTAGTTATCTCCCTTTGTTGTTTCGTGCACTGATTTCGTGTCTGGAGCATAACTCGAACACCCTTTGGAATATTTTCATGAAACTTCACACATGCATAGACCACGACCCTAAAGGTGTGTCCTGCAAGAATGACAACTCTTGCATCACTAATTCTTTAGTTATCTCCCTTTGTTTTTCCGTCACTGATTTTGTCTCCGGAGCATAACTCGAACACCCTTTTTTCAAACTACTTGTGTATCTGGGGAGGGGGATACACATGCGCTTGTCGACAAGCGTCCATTTCTAGTTTTTATTGTAAATATTCAGTTCTGATTTTGGGACCCCTCCCCCGCCACCCCATTTGTACATGTACTTGAACAGGTAATATAGGGGATTTAGTACTAAACCCATTGACCCAGCCATAAATGACCTTAGCTGTTGATAGGCCGTTAAACCCCAAGAAACAAACAAAACAAGTGTAGGTCATCAAACCAAAATGTAACATTTTAACACTGTCAAAAGCTCTAGGGGTACGGTATCTTGGCATGGATTGCGTTAATACCTGCAAATGTGGACCTGTTCTGTGTTTCAGAGATGGAGAACGAATCCGCACCATCAACCTCCACTGACACACCTAATGGCGTTTCTACTGCCGATGATCAGGGACTACAGGTTTGTTCTCATGCGATTGTCAAATCTGATGGAAGGCAGTCTGTCTGTCCGTGTTCTATTGAGGCCGTGGCTGAGAAAAAAATAATCTAACACCACTTACAGCAATTGTCTTGACCATCACATAGTAGGATTAAACCTTTCAATACTACATACCTGTATAGTGGTATTGGCAAACAGTGTAGATCCAGATGAGCCGGCTCGTAATTTTCATATTTTTTAGAACAAAATCACTCCTTTTCATAAATGGATTAGTCGGAAAATCTTTTGTGACGATTAGATTGGTTGCAAAATGATCATATCAAAATCCATTCCAGTTACTTGGGGGTGAAAGGGTTAAGATGTACTTGTATTACTGGCTAATTATTTGTATGAAATTTGAACAGCATAGGCACTGTCAGATCAAACTGTGCATATTTTTTTTCACACAAATGCGACCGTATCAACTCTGTATAGTTTGTAGAGTTTGTGTAATCAACTCCTCAAACAGCTTTCTGTCAATTAATCCCTCGACGGGCGTATTTTATGACTGGCGGCACCCTTGTTAAGTTTCGTATCCTGCATCCTTGTTCTCATGGTATACATGCAGAGCTCCAGATAAGGTGCGTATTGGCATATTTTACGCACTTATTTTTGCAGAATGCGCATTGATTAGCAAAATGGGAGTACCAAATACTCATACCAATGTGATTTTCAAATTGAGTAGTGAAAATACTGTAATACGGTTGAAATTTAGTTAGCTGAGCTGCGCAAAGCAAACACTGTGTGCTTTTTGCGGCTCAAATAAGTGAATTTTTAAATGTGTTTTATTTTATTTTTTTATCATTTGTTCCCTATTTAATAAGGAAGAAAATCAATAATACAGTTGTAAAAGTAAAATATGCATTGAATTTGAAATCTGGGGGTATCATACTCTTTAGATACAAAATTCTGGAGCTCTGATGCATGTTTATCATGGCAAGGGGAAGAGCCCTATTGATTTTCACATAACGGCCCCCAAAATAGTTAAAAAGGAACGAACACAATGGCAATGTTACAGATGCGCGAGCCGTTAGGGCGGAGGGATACGTCTGCGTCTGACATGACGTCCGACACATTGACCGACTCCACGAAGAGTGAGTTATCTGCCCGCACGTCCAGCACCGTCGACATCACCGAGTTTGACCCCTTGACACACAGTGGCTCAAGCTCGGGGTCAAAGGTCACATGTGGCCGAGGTGACCTTGACATTTCACAGCTGACGGAGGATTTCCAGTCAACGAGCGTGGAATCGTCGTCTAGCGCAATGACGACTCCCAAACATGTGGTGAGGTTTTATCATTATATACAATGGTGTATAATTCTGCGCACCTAAGGCTTTCCAAACAAATTTAAATGTGATTATCATCCCCATTTTGAGTCAAAATTTCCTGAATATTCAACGCAGTTAAAAGTCGTCTGTGCAGGTAAAATGTCAAAACGTTCTGACGTCAGTAAGTGACGTAAATTGTGTGATGTATGACATCACATGCGTGTTTGCAACGTCACATATTTTTCTGCTAGCTTAAACAAGACGGTCAACAGCATAGCAAAATTGATATTAAACTTGAAGCAGAACTATCCGGCGACATCATGACAGGTTAGTTTGTTAGTTGAACAGTTAATTTAGTAAATAAGACAGCTTTTCCATCAGCAGGGTCTAAGGATTGACACAATTTCACTATATTCATAATAACTAGTTAGCAAACTATCGGAATGTGATAAAATTGTGCCATAGTATAGCAATCAATATTGCAGGGAATATTGGAGATTATCTCCCCAAGGAAGCAATATCTCCCGAGATAGCCAAGGGAGATATTGTTTTGAGGGGAGATAATCCACAATATACCCCTCAACCAAGGGCGGTATTTAATTTATTATACCAAATACTTAATTATGAACATGATTAAAGTCGCTATTTTAAAAACGTAAATGGGAGCAAAACGCCTGTTTCCGTAATATCGCTTCGGGTAATTTCGGGATGGGAGTGTAATATTTCCTTCTAATATTGCTCGCTGCGTTGTGAAGCGGGCGACACGTTGGATTATTGCTATCACGTGATATGAAATTGACCAATGCAATGCCTACAAATTGCAATGAGGTATAATAATATACAAATACTACCCTTTTGAGGGGAATATTGTGTATTATCGGGAGAATCAATATCTCCCGAAGCGATAGCCGAGGGAGATATTGTTTCGAGGGGAGATAATCCACAGTATTCCTCGCAGCCATGATGTTTCAAAATCATGAACATCAGCAAAATGCTTGTTGGCTGGAGAATCCACCATATTGTTTACTAATGCTTGGCTGGTATCCGGTTTCTATTGTAATATTACAACAGGAATGTCCGGTACCAGCCCATTGTCTGTCGTCATTTCATTTGTATGCCTTTGGACTTCTAGTTTCCATTTAGATAAATGCCGAGGTAGTCCAACCATAATTTGGCTGTTTCCGTAATTACGCTTCGGTTATTTTTGGGATGGGAGGATAATATTGTAATATTTCTTCATTTCTAATGGAAATGATTCTAAAGAGTTGCCTGACCATTTTCTACTCAGAAAAACAACAAAATATGAAACAACAGCAGATGACAATTACAATTTTCATTTCCCACATTCTAAGGGTTGCCAATATAATTGATTCTAAAGAGCTGATTGGAAATGATTCTAAAATGATACCAAACCATGTTTTATTGAGAAAAAAGACAAAACATGAAACAACAGCAGACAACAATTTTTGGGTTGATTATTCACAGAAGTACCAACCTGCATCGTCTCCGCTGAGACAGCGATCGACGACGAAGGAAAGTGTCTCGACAATGGATCTGGGTGGGAAGGAGGATTATATCTTCACGGCCGCCAGCCAAATCTGTCTTGCGCACGATTACGAAGTCAACGGAAACTACGAGATGGCCTTCGCTTCTTACAAGAACTGTGTGGGGATTCTGTTGCAGGGCGTACAGAGTAAGTAATCACATTTATGTCGATGCTCATTTCTTGAGTCGTGAGAAACAAGGCTATGCTAATGTTCATTTCATTCTAAAAAAAATGTTACCTGATTGATAGAATAGTGTCTTTTGATATCAGCTAAAAATTCCAGCATCAAAAATACTTTAATAATATTTCTGTCCCACTGGTCTGTTGGATGAGACGTTAAACTGTGGTCCCGTCGCTGTTGCTGGGACGTTAAACCCTTTCACTTTTGAGAAATTTCTGTACGTTCCCTACCCTCGCCTGATCTATAATGATGATTAAAAAATGGTATAAGCATGTTTTCTCCAGTCACCGCCATATTTGTGTTGCTATGGTTATGTAGGTGACAACAACAAGGCACGCCGGGACGCCGTGCGTAGGAAGACCGGACAATACCTCATGAAGGCCGAAGATCTCTACAACAGACATCTTGCTAAGGAGGCGACAGATGAACAACGTTGGGCGGTAAAACATATATTCTAATGCACCGAAAATAGAAAGCACGCATCTGATTGGTCAATTGAAATCAGAGCCTATAAAATATGAAAAATCACAGCATATAAAATCTCCGTTTTACCAATCTGTGTTTTACAACTTGACAGATTTATGTAACCTACGTGTTTTTGTAAACAATGGCCAGCGTTGGGGCTTGCAATTATTTCCAAATTAATTTCGGTACATTTTCGGTTATCCATTCTGCCATATTGACCTGTACAACCCAAAGCGGAAAAGAAAATCTAACAACGACTGACAAACGTAACTTCAGTGTGGTGGCCCTTCAACAAATTCTTAAAAATATTACCCCACCCACCCAAAATACAGAAAAATTTAATAAAGTGCTCAAATCCAAACTCAATATGCCAGTACCAGCCTATCACTTTACGAATTCCAATGTGCACATACATGACTATACATAAACTGTATTGCAGATGGGTAATCACCTGAATTAGGCGTAAATCCAGGAAAATCCTAGGCCTGTTGACACAACAAGTTGTTGACATTTCCTTTGTAAAAATCACACGAACCCAATGCAGAAATGTTGGCATTTCTTTAAATGAATAAAAGCAAATAACTGTTGCAACTACACATATAAAAACAATACAATTGTTAAAATAAACATTACAGTTGAATAAATGTATAGATATATATAGTCCTGTTAATCTCTATTTGAAATGGGAATATTCTTCGGCGGAGTCGCATTTATTTGGTGTGAGGCGGTTATCGATGACGACAACAACCTGCTGACGTAATGAAAAATATCACTGTTCGTGATATGCTACGACGTTGCAAAACGCGGGGAGCACACTAGGTGCATTAGAATGGGGATAACCATGCTTTGTTTTTCGATTTGGAGTTCCAAATCGAAAAACAAAGCATGGTTATCCCCTAATTCTTTATTTATTTGGCAATTAAAAAAAAACAAGCGCGAGAGCACTTGTATAAATGCTTTTGTTGGCACAGACGGCAGGATGTGAGGGTATGTGTATCTTAATCATGGGTATGTGTATCTTAATCATGGGTATGTGTATCTTAATCATGGGTATGTGTATCTTAATCATGAATCTATCCTTGAGGATTTGTGTCGCAGTGGTTAAGTTTACTGGGATTCCGTGTAATAAGGGTGCCTGACACTGGATCAGTGCTGGAAGATTTTATTGTAATTATACCACCGGCATACAAAGTATGTCAAGGGATATATTTTTCGTAATTCCGTCCGTCCATTTGTCCGTCCGTCTGTCCGTCCACGTTAAGTTTTTATTTGTCGTCCAGGCAGGATCTGGGGTATACATGAGCCCCTGCTCACTTTCTCTAGTTTGAGCAGATGTAAAAAAACATCAATTAATAAATTATTAATCAATCATTGGCACATTTTGAGGCATTTCATTATTGTGGGAGAAAACTGGAGTACCTGTAGAAACATAGCCCAATATGGAAGCGTAAAACATATTTGTACCAGTTACAAAATTCTAAAACAAGCTCATTACCTCTGCTGTGACTGGAGAAATGTGGTTTATGGGTTTCGCGACAAGTGTAGATCCAGATCAGCCTGTGCATCCGCACAGTCTGATCAAGATCTACACTATTTGCCATTCCATCAATGAAACACCCGCCATACTTCTACCAAGCATTATAGATCGTACTCGGGCTACAGGAGTGTGATATTTGATCCGGAGCTACACTGGTCACAAACCTCATAGGCCCAATTTGTCCAGTGACAGCCACATATTTATCATCAATGTTTATGTATGCGCCCAGATTAGGAATTGCCCCCCTTGTTGTATGACCATACCGTATTTAGCCGTGTATTACGCACATTTTTTCAGCCCCATTTTTAATCCAGAAGTCGCCCTGCGCGTTATAAGTAGGAACATAAATTTCAAACATTTTTTCCAACTGATTTCTGCCAGTTTCACGCAAACAAAACAAGCCCGGAAACGGAAATGTCAATTTTTGACAGACGTTTAAATACGCATAGTGTGAAACAAGAGAAAATGAATCAATCGATATGAATGGGTGCGGTAAGTATAGATTGATGGTAAATTGGTATATTTTGGGATTTAATATAGCCAGGCTCGTAACATAAGAGGCTACGTGTATTAGAGGAAATTTACTTGTTTTCTGTATTTACGCTGGTGTACTGATCTCATATCGGTCAAATGTTGCCTGTCGGGTATTGTTTGGTTGTACATTTTCAAAGTGACGTCACACGTCTGCCATTCTGTGAATAATTAATGAGGACAGATCATCTCAATCCCATAAGCGCTTGATGTAAGATTTTAGATGCTAAATCAAGCGTCGCGCACATTCAGATCGCATTCGGTAACACTCGGTAATGGTCGTTTTTCGTTGCTAGGTGCCGACTGACTGTGTTACTATTTTTATAAAGTATTGACAAGTATTCACGCATCAATACCTTATGACATGTGCGACCAGCATAGCCCCTGATTCATCTGCGCATACACTGTATGGGGCTATGCTGGAATGTCGTGTATTCAGGTAGTACCTATGTATATTGTTAAACCTAATCGATAAACAGTTAATACACACTATCTGTACCTCCGTATATCCACGGTGGTCCACAGTGTCAATATTTGGCTGGGGGGAATTGTTTAGGGCCCATTTCTTGTGTGCAGGTCACTAGTAGGGAGTTATTATCGCCTTGGGGAAGAAGTTTACACATGGCTAGCCTGCTGTGTGTTTGCGATTACGGGTAATTATGTTCTACACGAATGGCAAATATGGTGGAATTATATACAACAAATTTCTTCGTAAGTAGGTTCAATAAGTTTATTACATGCATCATGAATTTTTATTAAGCATATTAATGAGTAAATAACAATAAATATAACATACATTTAGACAATATAAAGTCTAATTTATGCCATAAAGCTGACCTTTGGCGATATTTTTCTCTTCGAGAGGCCTAACAGCACACGTTCAGCATTGCGGATGTGAACTCGGAATGCAATTTTCTGATACTTGTGGGGGTTATGCTGGAGTCAGGTTGTCCGTCCGTCTGTTTGCGTGCGTCCGTCTGTCCATCACTAAACTTAACATCAGAGAAATATGTTATAACTTCATCTAAAATGCTTAATATTTCACGCATGCATTCCTGTAAGGCTCTACTACCATGCTGTGCCAAATCCACGACCGTCCAACCCCCGCTGATCCCAAGGTCAAGGTCAAATACTTAGTCTCTTTACAAAACTTAACATCAGAGAAATAAGTTATAACTTCTATTTCCTTCATTTAAAATTCTTAATATTTCACTCGTGCTTTCCTCTAAGGTTGTACTATCATGCTGTGACAAATTTACGACCATCCAGCCCCCGCTGATTCCAAGGTCAAGGTCACATACTTAGTCTCTTTACAAAACTTAACATCAGAGAAATATGTTATAACTTCTATTTCTTTCATCGAAAACTCTTAATATTTCATGCATGCATTCCTCTAAGGCTTTACTACCATGCTGTGACAAATCCCCGCTGATCTCGAGGTCAAATCGGTTATAACTTATATTTCCTTGCTCGGATCTGCTTCACATTTCACACACGCATTGGTCCAATGGACCTCTACTACCCTGTGACAAATTCACGTTCGTTCCACCCCCGCTAAGCCCAGAGTCAAGGTCACAAGCCCACACACTTGGAAAATGTTTACATATTTAGGGGTACGCGGGGGTATTCCGTAAGGTTCGCTTACTGACCAATCTAGTTTTTGTTAACTTTCAAAGACGTTTTCAAGACAAAATTATATTTTTTTTCAAAATCAGTATAAGCAAAAAAGGTCAGTGATATATAGGATTGGGAAGTACTGCTGTTCAAAGATGTGAGTCCCATTTGTGTAATTCTGTATATACTACTATCGATGCTTTACTTGTAAATTATATACAAATAAAATATGTTTACCTCTTTCACCCCTAAGTAACTGGAATGGATTTTGATATGTTAATTTTGCAACCAGTTCAACCATCACAAAATGATTATCAGACTAGTCCTTTTATGAAAAGGAGGTGTTTTTGCTCTTAAAAATATGAAAAATTACTTGCAAAAAATGCAGATCCTGATGAGCCGGTGTCACAGAATATTCTCCCCCCCAGAATATTCACCGAATATTTTCCCCTCCACACGAATAATTTGCCCCCCCCCCTCCCAGTCAGCCAAACCTTCTGTGATATGAGTGTTGTGTAGAGGAGAGGTGGGGGGGGATTGGCGAATAATATTAAACCGTCGGAAATAATTTGCCCCCCGCCCCCGTCAGAAACCACCGGTCTGAATGATATGAGTGTGGTCGGCGTAAGAGAGAGTGGTGGGGGGGATAATATTTTGGCCAAACATATAGTCCCCCGTAAATTCAGTCAGCCAAACGTGTGTGATAAATGTATAGTCTGATGTAGGAGAGGGGGGGGGGATAATATTCAGTGAACAATTTGACTCCCTCCCACCCTCCCAGTCAGCCAAACCTTCTGTGATATGAGTGTTGTGTAGAGGAGAGGTGGGGGGGATAATATTCGGCGAATAATTTGCCAAACCGTCTGTGATATGAGTGTGGTGTAGAGGAGAGGTGGGGGGGATAATATTCGGCGAATAATTTGCCCTCCGCCCCCGGTCAGCCAAACCGTGTGTGATATGAGTCTGATGTAGGAGAGGGGGGGGGGATAATATTCGGCGAATAATTTGCGCACCCTCCCAGTCAGCCAAACCTTCTGTGATATGAGTGTTGTGTAGAGGAGAGGTGGGGGGGATAATATTCGGCGAATAATTTTCTCTCTGCCCCCCAGATGGCGAACTAATCACACCCTTCACAGCACACATCACACTAACTAAGCATGATTGTCCTCCTACATCACACTCAATGCATATCCTCCTATCACACACAACAACATTGTGACTATGCTAATGATTGTCCTCCTACATGCACACATCAACTAATGATTGTCCTACATGCACACTCACACAGTGAACTAGCTATATGCACCTACAGCACATCACTCATTGTGAACTAATCAGATTGTCCTCCTACATCACACATCACTAACATCACGACACATCACTACATGTGAACTAATGCTATGATTGTCCTCCTACATGCACACATCAATGCTATGATTGTCCTCCTACATGCACACATCACTACATGTGAACTAATGCTATGATTGTCCTCCTACATGCACACATCACTACATGTGAACTAATGCTATGATTGTCCTACATGCACACACACATGTGAATAATGCTAATATTGTCCTCCTACGTGCACACATCACTACATGTGAACTAATGGTACGATTGTCCTCCTACATGCACACATCACTACATGTGAACTAATGGTATAATTGTCCTCCTACATGCACACATCACTGCATGTGAACTAATGCTATGATTGTCCTCCTACATGCACACATCACTGCATGTGAACTAATGCTATGATTGTCCTCCTACATGCAAACATCACTACATGTGAACTAATGCTACGATTGTCCTCCTACATGCACACATCACTACATGTGAACTAATGGTGTGATTGTCCTCCTACATGCACACATCACTACATGTGAACTAATGGTACGATTGTCCTCCTACATGCACACAAGCACTACATGTGAACTAATGCTTAACGAATTAGGTATTCTACATGCACACATCACTACATGTGGACACTAATGGTACGATTGTTTTTCCTATCCTACATGCCACAATCATGAACTACATGTGAAAACTTAAATGCTACGATTGGTACCCATGTGAAACTAATGCTATGATTGTCCTTCCTACATGCACAAACAATCACTACATGTGAACTTAATGCTACGAAGTGTCCTCCTACATGCTACAAATCATCACCCATACATGTGAACTTAATGGTACGGATTGTCCTACCTTCATGCCACCACATCACCTACATGTGGAACTAATATATAACGATTGTCCTCCTAACATGCACAACTTCATACTCATGTAAACTAATGCTACGATTGGTCCTCCTTACATTGCAACATCATCACTACATGTACAACTAATGCTACGATTGTTCCTCCTACATGCACACAATCCACTACATTGTGAAACTAATGCTACGATTGTCCTCCTACATGCCACACATCAACTACCATGTCAACTAATGCTCGATTGTCCTCCTACCATGCACCATCACTACATGTGAACTAAGCTTATGAATTGTCGTTGCCTACATGCAACATCACTAATAAGTTGAACTAATGCTACGATTGTCCTCCTACATGTCACTTACTAAATGTGAACTATGCTACGATTGGTCCTCCTAATGCACCAACATCACCACATGTGGAAACTAATTGGTTTACGATTTGTCCCTACCATGCACACTGACTGCATGTGAACTAATGCTACGTTGTCCTCCTTCTTGCACACCATAACTGCATGTTGAACTAATGCTCACGATTGGTTCCCTCCTACATGGCACACATTCATTACATGTGAACTAATGCTACGATTGGAACCTCTACTTGCAACAACATCAATGCTATGATTGTCGTCCTCCACATGCAAACATCACTACATCTGAACTAATGGTATGAATTTGTCCTCCAATCACTTACATGTGAAATTATTGTATGTTTGTTCCTCCTACATGCACACATCACTACATGTGAACTAATGCTACGATTGTCCTCCTACATGCACACATCACCACATGTGAACTAATGGTACGATTGTCCTCCTACATGCACACATGACTGCATGTGAACTAATGCTACGATTGTCCTCCTACATGCACACATCACTGCATGTGAACTAATGCTATGAGCGTCCTCCTACATGCACACATTCTTTCAGTGAAACTAATTGCCTACCGGTTGGCCTCCCACATGCACACATCAATGCTATGATTGTCCTCCTAATGCACTTCATCACTTTCATGTGGAAACTAAAATGGTATGATTGTTCCTCCTACATGCAACATCAATGGTATGTTTGTCCTCCTACATGCACACATCAATCATTGGATGACTAATGCCTACGATTTGTCCTCTACATGCCACACATCAACTAACATGTGAACTAAATGGTTACGATTGTCCTCCTACATGCACACTCACTACATGTGAAACTATTGGTACGATTGTCCTCCCACATGCATCATTAACAATTGTGAATAATGGTACAATCCTCATGCGACATCACTACAATGTGACTAATGGTACGATTGTTTCCTTCCTACATGCCACACATCACTACATGGTGAACTATGCTCGATTGTCCTCCTACATGCAACACATCACTACATGTGTTGTGACTATTGGTACGAATAGTCCTCATACATGACACATATACTTGTTAACTAATGCTACGGATTGTCCTCCTACATGACACACACCTACATGATGGAAACTAATTGGTACGATTGTCCTCCTACATGCACACACACTATGTGAAACTAATGGTACAATTGTCCTCCTACATTTGCACAACATCACTCATTTTGTCTAATGGTACAATGTTCCTCCTACATGCACACCTACTACATGTGAACTGAACGAATGCTACGATGGCCTCCTAACAATGCCACCACATCACTACATGTGGATTTTGTACGATTGTTCCTCTTACATGCTCAACATCACTGATTGTGAAATATGTACAATGTACTCTAACCAATGGCAACCACATCAATACATGTGAAATAAACCTTATGTACGAATGTACCTCCTCCTACATGCACACATTCACTAATGTGAACTAATGGTACGATTGTCCTCTATCACCTACATCATACATGTGAACTAATGGTACGATTGTCCTCCTACATGACACTTCACTCATGTGAACTAATGGTACGATTGTCCTCCTTGACTATCACTGCATGTGAACTAATGGTACGATTGTCCTCCACTGCACAGATCACTCTGTGAATAATGCTACGATTGTCCTCCTACATGCACACTTCACTACATGTGAACTAATGGTATGATTGTCCTCCTACATGCACATATCACTGCATGTGAACTAATGCTACGATTGTCCTCCTACATGCACACATCACTATGTGAACTAATGGTACGATTGTCCTCCTACATGCACACATCACTACATGTTAACTAATGCTACGATTGTCCTCCTACATGCACATACTACATGTGAACTAATTGCTACGATTTGTCCTACATGCACACTCATACTGTGAATGGTACAATTGTCTATGCATCACTGATGTGAACTAATGGTACGATTGTCCTCATGCACACATCACTACCATGTGAACTAATGGTACGATTGTCCTCCTACGCACACATCTACCATGTGAACTGGTCGATTGTCCTCTCTACATGCACAATCACCTTCATGTCATGTGAACTAATGGTCGATTGTCCTCCTACATGCCACATCACTACATGATAAACTAATGCTACGATTGTCCTCCTAACATGCACACATCACTACATTGTGAACTAATGCTACGATTGTCCTCCTACATGCAACACATCACTACATGTGAACTAATGTACAATTGTCCTCCACATGCACACATCAATGCATGTGAACTTATGGTTCGATTGTCCTCTCATGCACACCTCACTACATGTGAACTAATGGTACGATTGTCCTCATACATGCACACATCACTACATGTTGAACTAATGGTTCGATAGTCCTCTACATGAACATATCACTGCATTGGAAAACTAATGCCTACGATTTTTCCTCCTACATGCACAGATCACTACATGTGAAAATAATGTCGATTGTCTCGTACATGAACAATCAACTGCATGTGAAACTAATGAACTATGATTGTCCTCCTACATGCACACATCACTACATGTGAACTAATGCTACGATTGTCCTCCTACATGCACACATCACTACATGTGAACTAATGGTACAATTGTCCTCCTACATGCACACATCACTACATGTGAACTGCTGCTATGATTGTCCTCCTACATGCACACATCATTACATGTGAACTAATGCTACGATTGTCCTCCTACATGCACACATCACTACATGTGGACTAATGCTACGATTGTCCTACATGCACACATCACTACATGTGAACTAATGCTACGATTGTCCTCCTACATGCACACATCACTACATGTGAACTAATGCTACGATTTTCCTACATGCACACATCACTACATGTGAACTAATGCTACAATTGTCCTCCTACATGCACACATCACTACATGTGAACTAATGCTACGATTGTCCTCCTACATGCACACATCACTACATGTGAACTAATGGTATGATTGTAATATTTCATATCAATGTTTGTCTAGGGATGATGCTTCATTACGCACACCCCCACATCCAAAGTCTGAAGGTCAAGGTCATTTATTTACTTGTAATGTTCACCGGTTTTGTAACAGAAATGCGTTAAAGTTATTGTTTTTTCACAATATCTCTTTAACCCCTTGCCAGACTTTGATAATATTTCACATCAATGTTTGTCTAGGAATGATGCTTTATTACGCATACCCTCACATCCAAATTCTCAAGGTCACGGTCATTTATTTACTTGTAATGTTCACCAGTTTTGTAACAGAAATGCGTTAAAGTTATTGTTTTTTCACAATATCTCTTCAACCCCTTGCCAGACATTGATAATATTTCATATTAATGTTTGTCTAGGGATGATGCTTCATTACGCATACCCCCACATCCAAAGTCTGAAGGTCAAGGTCATTTATTTACTTGTAATGTTCACTGGTTTTGTAACAGAAATGCGTTAAAGTTATTGTTTTTTCACAATATCTCTTTAACCCCTTGCCAGACTTTGATAATATTTCACATCAATGTTTGTCTAGGAATGATGCTTCATTACGCACACCCCCACATCCAAATTTTGAAGGTCAAGGTCATTTATTTACTTGTAATGTTCACCAGATTTGTAACAGAAATGCGTTAAAGTTATTGTTTTTTTCACAATATCTCTTTAACCCCTTTCCAGACATTGATAATATTTCACATCAATGTTTGTCTACGGATGATGCTTCATTATGCACACCCCCACATCGGAATTCTTGTTATTATACTGAATTTATTACATTATCACAACCATTTTGGCTGTGATAATGTAATATATTCAGTATAATAATTCTGCATACACTTAATCATCAGATATATGCAGTCGTTAAGTTCTATATGACATAATGCATTTCGGAAAAAATAAATGATTACTCCCTCAAAGTATAGTTTTCTAGATAAGTATTCTTTGCAATTTTGATGAAATCGGCTACTGGTGTTGATAGGGTTAAACCTAAGATGTGAGTGTCAGAACTAGCGGGCCCGGTCATTAGTGGTGAGCCTATGAACAACAAACACTACCTGTTATAGATGGAAAGCAAGCTGAACCCCACAACTGAGGTTGACCCCAGCTTGACATTTATCCGTGGCCCCGTGTCTGACCTCAAGAAGTTCAAGGTGCTGGGAACAGTCGATAAAGTTGTACTCGTGCTCGATAAAACCACTGAGGAAACCTTCATTATCAAGGTATATGTATACTCTGTACCACAGGTGACTGCAAACAAAACTAGATAAATGGGTGATATTTTGTCTGGTGCCTGTGCACGGTACATTCTTTGACTGTTGAAAAGAAACCTATGGCGCTTGGGTCTGTGTTTATATAATTTTCTGAGTAGGTTGGGAAGGTATGCATATCTTGACACATTTCATTCTGAGGATATGACATTTTGATTGGGGAAAATCCTAAATATTTTCTTTAAGTGTGCATAGAAGTATATATCGCGACTACCATTTGAAGCGTCTCATTGAGACGGTTTAAATGAGTGGTCGCAATATATACTTTAATTGAGAAATTACAAAAATAAAATAACATATTTAAAAATAAAGGCACATGCCCACTCAGTAGGCACAACATATTATTTATAGGAATTAAATAAGTGTATAATTATGACACTATTCTATCCGTTCTAAAAATTATGAGTGCCTGCTATACAGATATAATCATTTAGTAATATTTATTTTACTGACTGCTATTTTCATATGCAAGTGAGGCATGCTATTTTTTAATTATTTATACTAATTAAATGCGTCGCCTGAAAAAATAATATTTTCGACAGAGGCTAAAGTATGATCATTGCACATCAAAAAATAATTGCAGAGAATAAATAGTAATGTCCGTTAACATTTTAAGGAAACACTGTTATCGCCCCTGATATCAATGTGGAAATTTACGTCTGGTATAAAATGTATAGTAATGCCAATCAATAAGTGGGATAATGGTGAGTGAATGTTTATTTTGCCAGAAAATGTCTCGGATGAGGTGTCTGATATAATGAACATGTTGTGCCTACTGCGTGGGCATGTATCTTTAAAGGATGAATCCCTCATTAAGGATTCATGTTTTAGTGGTGAATCTTTCTGGGATTCACATCTGCGGCTAATTGATGCAGGATTGTAAGGGTGCCTGGCACCGGATCAGGAGACTGTCTTTCAATGCTAAAAGTTTTATTTGTAATTTCAATATTTCAATACTGAACGTATGGTACTGCAAACAGCCGTCTCATCAGGATCTGCACCATTTGCAGATATGCTCATATTTAAAAAAAATATACTACTTTAGATAAATGGAATAGTCTGAAATATAAAATGGGAGTGTCCTTTACAGTTACTTAAGGGTGAAAGTGTTAATCTTTACAATGCTGAATAAAATTTTTCCGTCTACTGTTTATGTTTTAATTTCCATTTTTATCAAGAAAATCATAGTTTGGCAGCACTTTAGAATCATTTCCATTGGAAAGTTCTACCAAACCATGTTTTTAGCTCACCTGAGCGAAGCTCATGTGAGCTATTGTTACCGCAATGTGTCCGTCCATCGTCCGTCCGTGAACATTTTTAAACGTCTTCTCCTCGGTAACCATTGGGCCTATAGTCACCAAACTTCATGGTCATGGTCCTTAGGTAGGGGGATTACAAAATTGTTAAAATGACGTCATTACGTAATCCAAGATGGCCGCCGTCTAAAAATAGCACAAATTCTTCAAAAATCTTCTTCGCAAGAACCGCCAACCGGATTTCGACAAAACTTGGTAGGAATAATCGATGTACAATGCTCTTTCAAAGTTGTTAAAATGGTGACCTCGGGGTCAAAAATGGGCGTGGCCCGTGGGGTCAAATTGGGGTGAAATTTTATTTTTGACCGAATATGATCATGTCATATATCAAATCGAAGGTATCAACGAGTCGATCACTCTGGTGCATTTATGGTTATGTCATCCAAGATGGCCGCCGAAAGGTCAAAAGGTTGTTCTTTTATTAGAGATTTCAAAATTCTTCTTCACATGAACTACTTGGCCCATGGTAGCCAAACTTAAAAGTTATGGTCCATGGGTGAAGCCTTTTCAGATTTGTTAAAATGGAGGTCATCGATAATCCAAGATGGCCATCGTCTAAAAATAGCATAAATTCTTAAAACATCTTCTTCTCATGAACCGCCTGCCGGATTTCAACGAAACTTGGTAGGAATGATCGATGTACAATGCTCTTTCAAAGTTGTTAAAATGGTGACCCCGGGGTCAAAAATGGGCGTGGCCCGTGGGGTCAAATTGGGGTCAAATTTTATTTTTGACCGAATATGGTCAGGTCTATATCAAATCGAAGGTATCAAAGAGGCAATTGCTCTGGTACATTATTTTTCGAAATTGGATGGTCTTGTCATCCAAGATGGCCGCCGAAAGGTCAAAAGGTTGTTCTTTTATTACAGATTTCAAAATTCTTCTTCACACGAACCGCTTGGCCCATGATGGCCAAACTTCACAGTTATGGTCCATGGGTGAAGCTTTTTCAGATTTGTTAAAACGGAGGTCGTCGCTAATCCAAGATGGCCGCCGTCTAAAAATAGCACAAATTCTTAAAAAATCTTCTCCTGAACCGCCAGTTGGATTTCGACGAAACTTGGTAGGAATTATCGATGTAGAATGCTCTATCAAAGGTGTTAAAATGGTGACCCCGGGGTCAAAAATGGGCGTGGCCCGTGGGGTCAAATTGGGGTCAAATTTTATTTTTGACCGTATATGCTCATGTCATATATCAAATTGAAGGTATCGATAAGGCGATTGCTATGGTGCAATATTTGTTGGAATCGAATGATTATGTCATCCATGATGGCCGCCAAAAGGTCCATTTGTTCGAGATTTTGAACGTCTTTTTCTCAGGAACCACATGCCCGATGCTGGCCAAACTTCATAGTAAGTTAAGACCCTTGGGTGAAGCATTTTCAGATTTGGTAAAATGAGAGTCATTGCTTAATCCAAGATGACTGCCATCTAAAAATATCACAATTTTTTAACACATGAACTCAATGTCACATTCTCCTCTGGTGTTCATGGAGTCAGGTGAGCGAATTAGGGCCATCGTGGCCCTCTTGTTATTAAGAATAAAGGCAAAATAATAAACAACAGCAGACGGCAATTTTTTTTTTTTTCCTGCCTTCAGAGAATATACAAATCGAGCACAGCTAACAGAACCAAGGCGAACATCCTGCCAACGTCGTGTCCGTATATGGTGAATCTCTACAAGTTCTACGAGACACAGAGCACCATTTACCTGCTACTGCAGTATGCGAGTGGCGGAAAACTGTGGCACTACGTCGGTGCGTACCTCCACCACTCACAGAACCATGGTAAGGATGGTGGTCCCGGTAGGGGACCGCTCGACACCGCACAGGACTTGCAGAACGTGTACAAGGGCTATAAAGTGCTCGATACCGACTCCGAACAACTGACAGTTGAAACTAAAGGTGCTGAGAGAGAAACTGTTTCAGAATCGGATGTGGTCCAATCGAATACAGCTGGTGATAATGAAAATAATAGTAATCAAGTTAGGTATTGTAATCGTACTAACGATGTTGAGTTTAGTGCCCAGGATAATCCAAATTTAATTGCAAAAAAGGAAAATGATTGTGAGACAAAATCTACTCCTGTTATGGATATAGAAACGGAAGCTAGTGCGTTCGAGCAACAGTTCAATGCAGTTAGTGAGGAGAGGAGAGATAAAGCTGTGTCGTGTAAGCGATACACAAGTTTTTCCTCAGAGGAGAATTGCGAGGATGACGTAGATGTGCCTGGTTGCAGCCCCCTGGCGTTGGACAGACAGAACTCACAGGGCAGCAGCGGGGGGCAGTTTCAGGATTTACTGCAGAAAAGTAAACAGCCGCTGGAAAACTTCAGTATAAATAGCTATGATAGCGCCGAAGGCCTGCAGCGAATGGGGAGCAATCTGTCGGACCAGATATCAATCATTCACGAGGTTACTGAGCCCACCAGTGAGACGGAAAATGTATTTGTTGGTGACGTGGATATACTGATGGACAGTGCTAGTCAATCAGATATTGTTACCTGTATTCATGTAGAAAAACCTGTTCCAATAGTCGCTCAACTGGAGACTCAAACAAATGATAACATTGATACATTAGATGAAATTACTGATAACTATATTATTAAAAGTTCGCGGGAATTACTAAAGTCTGTGGAACGAACTTTGTCGCAGATTGATGATGAAGCCAAGAATGAAAGTATGAAGTCAGATATTACCGATGCACAAAGTGGGACCAATACACTGACATGTTCGTGTAGCTCACCCCAGTCGGATACGCATAATGATTATACCGATGAACCCAGTATATATGACCTTCACTGTGATACGTCTGACAGTCAGTCGGATACAAGGTCTGGGGATAGGGTCAGCATGTCTGACCTATCACCTGGCTCTAAACCTCGCCAGTTGGATAAGTTCAGCAACAACTGCACTGAGTGTAGTAGACTAAATGACCGTGAATGTGACAAATGTAAACTAAATCCACGTAATAAGTTCAATGATGTAATTCAAATCCAGGAATCGGAGGTTAATGTTGACATGCATGCGGATAACGGACACGGATCGCGAGAAACCAGATCTAACTCCACCAAAAGTTCCAAAATCCCTAATAGACTGCCACTTACGAAAGTGAATTCCACCGAACTAAGTCGATCAGCATCAAATGATTACGAATTTAAGTCGCCATCGAAGTCGCGACAGCGGACTATATCGCACATGTTTGAATTGTTAGATAATTCAGCAGTGAGCCCTGATCAAATCAGAATTCCTGAGTCATTCATTAAACGATGGGCGGCGGAGATTATTGTGGCCCTCTCCCGATTGCACGCCCTTGGAATAATATGCAGGTATGATTACAGTGCTCCAGAGTCCAGGGGCCCGTTTCACTAAACTTTGTACGACTAAAATGTTTGTAAGTGCAAAATCTGTAAATATCACATTAACAAAGTTTTCTTGTAAACAATTATTGGATACATTTATTGAGCATATGCAGCCTATGCTCAATAAATGTAAATCAATCAATTGAAATTTCCAGACGATCCTAAATTTGCACTTACGAACATTTTAGTCGTACAAAGTTTATTGAAACGGCCCCCAGATAAGGAATTGGACATTGGGTGTTGGTACTCCATTATTTTTGTGTCAGTTGGGGTCTTCAAAATTGCAATCGAGTAAATTTAAAATTCCCAAGAATAGTTAGAGCTTATGTTGTCACCCCGGCGTCGGCGTCACCAAAGCCTTGGTTAAGGTTTTTAGTCAAGCTTGTATATGGAATACTACTGGCCCTACACCCACCATACTTGGACAACTTCATCTCCTAGTGATGTACATCAATAACCCCTGATCTATATTTGACCTTGACCTACATTTCCTCTTGAATTACTTAGTTAATTCTCCTTGGTTAAGGTTTTTAGTCAAGCTTGTATATGGAATACTACTGGCCCAACACCCACCATACTTGGACAACTTCATCTCCTAGTGATGTACATCAACAACCCCTGATCTATATTTGACCTTAACCTACATTTCCTCTTGAATTACTTACTTAATTCCCCTTGGTTAAGTTTTTAGTCAACCTTGGTTAAGGTTTTTAGTGAAGCTTGTACATGGAATACTATTGTGCATACAGACACCATACTTGGACAACCCTTTCTCATAGGGATGTACATCAATAACCCCTGATCTATATTTGACCTTGACCTACATTTCCTCTTGAATTACTTAGTTAATTCCCCTTGGTTAAGATTTTTAGTCAAGCTTGTATATGGAATACTACTGGCCCTACACCCACCATACTTGGACAACTTCATCTCCTAGTGATGTACATCAACAACCCCTGATCTATATTTGACCTTGACCTACATTTCCTATTGAATTACTTAGTTAATTCCCCTTGGTTAAGGTTTTTAGTCAACCTTAGTTAAGGTTTTTACTCAAGCTTGTACATGGAATACTATTGTGCATACAGACACCATACTTGGACAACTTTTCTCATAGTGATGTACATCAATAACCCCTGATATCTATTTGACCTTGACCTACATTTACTCTTGAATTAGTTAGTTAATTCTCCTTGGTTATGGTTTTTAGTCAAGCTTGTAGATGGAATACTATTGTGCATACAGACACCATACTTGGATAACTTTTTCTCATAGGGATATTTTACCTTCACCTACATTTAACCTTGAATTACTTACTTATTTCCCCTTGGTTAAGGTTTGTACTCAAACTTGGTTAATGTTTATATTCAAGCTTGTATATGGAATACTCCTGGGCCTACAGCAACCATACTTGGGCAACTTCATTTCCTAGTGATCTACATCAATAATCCCTGACCTATATTTGACCTTGACCTACTTTTATCCTTGGATTACTTTCTTATTTCCCCTTCGTTAAGGTTTTTAGTCCAGCTTGTATATGGAATACTCCTGGGCCTACAGCAACCATACATACTTGGAAAACTTCATCTCCTAGTAATGTACATCAATAACCACTGACCTATATCTGACATTGACCTACATTTAAACTTGAATTGCTTACTTAATTTCCCTTGGTTAAGGTTTTTAGTCAACCTTGGTTAAGGTTTTTATGCAGGCCGCGGCCACCTTGTTTGTCAAGCTATGTGTACATCGACAAGCCTCGTAGTCGAGCTATGCTGTTCTCCTACAGCTCTTGTTTTTCTTTTGTGTTTGGCGATTATGCCAGGGTATATCCATGATTTACCTCTAGTTTCATTGTAATTTACTTCACTGTATTATCACTATTTGATAATATCTGTAGCCTATTTCACAAAAATTGCTAAGCATTCTTATCTAGCTATTAAACTATACTTTGAGGGAGTAATCATTTATTTTTCCCGAAATGCATTATTTCATATAGAGCTAACGACTGCATATATTTGATGATTAAAAGTATTCAGAATTATTATTCTGAATTTATTATATTATCACAGCCAAAATGGCTGTGATAATGTAATAAATTTAGTATAATAAAAATTAATAAATTTCTCCTTAAATTGAAAATTTCTCTCTCAAAGTGTACTTCGCAAGATAAGTATACTTTGCAATTTTGGTGAAATAGGCTACTGTTCCTGATTGCAATGCGATTAAACATTTCTTGCAGTGCTTAAATACATGAATTACACTGGAACAACTGTATCTTGTTGCTAGGGAGCTGAAGCCAGATAATATTCTCCTCGGCGACCAGGGTCATGCGACCTTGACCTATTTCTGTCAGGTGAACCAGGTCAGCGACAGTGTCGACTTTGAGGCCATACAGGGTCTCTATGTAGCACCAGGTAAGTGGTATTGTCCCCCAAACACAAGGGTGCCTGGCATTGGATCAGAAAACTGGCTGTCAACCATTGAATCAATCAACCAAACAATTAATAAATCACCCAATTAATCAGCCAATCATACATGCAATCAATCAACCAACCAATCAACCAATCCAGCGATCAATTATCCACCACTAAATGAACTAATTTACAGAGGTGCAGTCGATATCGGGCTACACAGAGGTGTGTGACTGGTGGAGCATGGACGTCCTGCTC
This sequence comes from Conchocele bisecta, assembly GCA_029237695.1. NCBI lineage: Eukaryota > Metazoa > Mollusca > Bivalvia > Lucinida > Thyasiridae > Conchocele > Conchocele bisecta. The sequence goes on from CM055269.1 coordinate 88,609,315, forward strand.
TATGAGTCAATCAGTCAATCAATCAACCAATTAATTGATCCACCCTTTACAGAGGTGCGGTCGATATTGGGCTACAAGGAGGTGTGTGACTGGTGGAGTTTGGGCATCCTGCAGGGATGGGTTGTGACCTAGGGGTTAGAACATCTGACTTCCAATCCGGAAGTTGTGGGTTCAAACCTTGCCTTAGGCATCAAAAATACTTTCATAGTATTTCCATCTCACTGGTCTGTCGGATGAGACTTTAAATTGTGGTCCCGTCTCTATATGACCCTAGCAGTTGCTGGGACGTTAAACCCATTCACTTTCACTTTTTTTGGGCATCCTGCTCTACGAATCAATCAATCAATTAATCAATCCACCCTTTACAGAGGTGCGGTCGATATCGGGCTACACGGAGGTGTGTGACTGGTGGAGCGTGGGCGTCCTGCTCTATGAGCTACTGGTGGGGCGGAGTCTGCTCTGCTGTCACCCCGGGGGAATCACACCTCACTCGGAGCTCTATATCCCCGACTATCTGTCAGAGGAGGCTCGTGCTTTATTACAAGAGGTACCAGAAGCCGATGTCTCCAAAATTGCTAAGCATACTTATCTAACTATAGTATACATTGAAGGTGTAATCGAAATGCATTATTTCATATAGAAGCGTGGGTATGACTTGAAAACTGTAGGCTCATGTGTTTGTGGTTCGTCAAACTTATGGGACCTGTAAAACGGGGCTGGGGAATGACCATGAGGGTCAAAAAGCAAATCATTTTGGAAAATGACTCCGAAACCTGCCTAGATAGCTTGGAAATGATGTAACTAAGAAAACAAGTTAGATTTTGAAAATCGCAATTTGCAAAATTGTTAAAAAAAAATATTCGCAATAAAATCTATATTTGATGGAATTTCATCAAATAAAAAAATAATTGGTGTTTGTGGCTGGTCCAACTGGGGCCCATTGCACTAAGCTTTGACTAACAAGGAAGTGCAAATTTAAATATTTCAACAACATTAGCACTGGTAGCTGAATACTGCATGTGCTCACATTTAATGTCAGAGGGACTGTTGTACATATAATAGTGGCAAATAGTTTTGTTAGTGAACCGTATTAATGTGAGATGCATATTCACATAAATATTAGGGATGGGTTGTGGCCTAGGGGTTAGAACACCTGACTTGTGGGTTCAAACCTTGATTAGGCATCAAAAATACCTTCATAGTATTTTCATCACAGTTGTCTTTTGGATTGTTGCTGGGACGTTCAACCCATTCACTTTCATTTAAATATTCATACAAACTGTTTTACAAGGTGTTTTTTTTCATCCCAAGGTATGTGGGTTGTTGTGTGGGACTTACCCCATATAGATACATTAACATTCTTGTCTGTACATGGCCTTGCTGTTAAAACCCCAGTCAATCAATCATCCAGTCAATACACATCAGTCAATCAATCAGCATATTTTGTTGTTTCAGCTGTTGTGCTACAGCCCGCGTGAGAGACTCGGGTCAGGGATTAATGGTGTGGAAGACATCAAGGCTCACCCGTTCTTCTCCGGAATTGATTGGAACTCCATGGAAATCTGAATCTGTTCCTTTTCCAGCACTAACACACCATTGATTAGCCTGAATTTTCTGCGAGGAAATTTGGGTTACTAGTAACTATTGGTGTAGCATGTTATTGAGATCGAGTCCACACGTTCTTTTCTGAAATCTCTTGGAATTCCATTGGTTAGCCTGCATTTTCTATGAAAATTTGGGTTAACTATTGGTGTAACCTGTCATTGTGATCGAGTCCCACTCGTTCTTGTGCGAATCGAACTGGAACACCATGGACTAGGAAGCATTGGTTAGCTCAAATTTTCTGACGTTTGCATAGGGCGACTAGTTAGTCGACTAGTTAGTCGCCCTATGCAAATGTCAGAAAAGTTGGGTTAACTGTTGATGTAACTGTTATAGTCATGAAGTCCCACACGTTCTTGTCCGAAATTGATTGGAACCCCATGGAAATCTGATGCAGTCTTCTAAAGGACTAGCACACTGTTGTCAACATTTGTTAACCTAAATTCTGACGTTTGCACAGGGAGAATAATAGTTAAAATTTGTGTTACCATTGCTATTGTCATCCCCGGAATTCAATGAAACGTGGATGATCTTTTATTGTGCCTTTTGAAGGACTAACACCACAGAGGTGTGTCCGAACATTTGCATAGGACAATTAATGGTTAGTCTCCATGTGCACACGTCGGAAAATTTGGGTTAAATTTTGTTGTTATTGACCTTAAGGTTGTTTTTTTATGTACAGTGCGACCCCGTTAGTACACGCTTCACTATAACACGATTTCGGTTAGTACACGGTTGTGCCTTGGCTCCCGAATTTTTCGTAAATTAATCCGAGCAAACTGGGAATAAGATCAATTATTGGTCCCAGTAACAAAGCAGTGCTAATTGTTATGTGCTCGATTTCATTTTTCCGGCATGCGTTCGCGCTCACCATTGGTAGAATATTAATTAGGTGTAAAGGCTGACCAATCGGAGATCGCGTATCAGTCGCGCAGATTAACTCAACCCAGATTAACTAAATTGTTACAGCACTGCCCACGCCCCCGGCGCATGTACACAAATGTGTACGTGACAACTGGCCTTGTTTCGCTATGTCATAATTAAGCCAGTGCATGAGATAATCAACTTTATTATATAAATGAGATTTTCGCCGAGAATGATTTGACTTTTTTCTGCAAATATATCTGAAAGTTGATAACATTTTCAGAGCAAATGCGTAATAATTACTAATTTAATATTCGTCAACATTCGATATCGTTTACAGAAAATGTACACTATTATCAGATTCATCTTCGTCGAAAATCTCACGTGATAAGCCTGATTACCTCATGAACTGGCGCAATATTATAACACGTCGGGCAAAACATGTCTATACAGGTCTGCGGTGTTGAAAGGGTTAATAACTCTGTGCGTACTCAAACCCACAGGTGGAATAGTCGGACGTGTGACACAAAGAAAATGACCATTACAAAAATATCCATTACCCCACCCACTTGATCTCGTTCTATTATTAACGTCATGTACAGTACGATACCAGGTGGGTGGGATAATGGGATTTTTTTAATAGGCATTTATTTTGGTGTCATATGTCAGAGTCTTCCACCTGTGCTCACCATAATGAGTAAACACAGATTGCAACGCACGAGCTTGTCACGTGACGTTGCAGCTGATGGAACAGGATATCGGTCATTGGCCTTGGGTCATTGCGTCATCGAATGATCTACACGCGTTTACTACACTTTTTTCTACACGCGTTTGCAATAATGGATTGCACGGACCTGCGTAGATCTACATTCTACATGAACATGATGAATAAATAAAACATGACGTTAACAATTCTTGGATTCAATATATTTATTACATGCGAAGATAACAGTTTATACTTATGGCATATTATAGGCATTGGCGACGTCGTTCATTCGCAGTCACAGTGTACAGTGTACATGTATTTTTAGCTCACCTGAGCGAAGCTCATGTGAGCTATTGTTACCGCAATGTGTCCGTCGTCGTCCGTCGTCCGTGAACATTTTCAAACATCTTCTCCTCGGTAACCATTGGGTCTATAGTCACCAAACTTCATGGTCATGGTCCTTAGGTAGGGGGATTACAAAATTGTTAAAATGACGTCATTACGTAATCCAAGATGGCCGCCGTCTAAAAATAGCACAAATTCTTAAAAAATCTTCTTCTCAAGAACCGCCAACCGGATTTCGACAAAACTTGGTAGGAATGATCGATGTACATTGCTCTTTCAAAGTTGTTAAAATGGTGACCCCGGGGTCAAAAATGGGCGTGGCCCGTGGGGTCAAATTGGGGTCAAATTTTATTTTTGACTGAATATGGTCATGTCATATATCAAATTGAAGGTATCAATGAGGCGATCACTCTGGTGCATTTATTGTCAAAATCGGATTGTTATGTCATCCAAGATGGCCGCCGAAAGGTCAAAAGGTCGTTCTTTTATTAGAGATTTCAAAATTCTTCTTCACATGAACCGCTTGGCCCATGGTAGCGAAACTTAAAAGTTGTGGTCCATGGGTGAAGCCTTTTCAGATTTGTTAAAATGGAGGTCATCGCTAATCCAAGATGGCCGCCGTCTAAAAATAGCATAAATTCTTAAAAAATCTTCTTCTCATGAACCGCTAGCCAGATTTCGACGAAACTTGGTAGGAATGATCGATGTACATTGCTCTTTCAAAGTTGTTAAAATGGTGACCCCGGGGTCAAAAATGGGCGTGGCCTGTGGGGTCAAATTGGGGTCAAATTTTATTTTTGACCGAATATGGTCATGTTATATATCAAATCGAAGGTATCAATCACTCTGGTACATTTTTTGTCGAAATCGGATTGTTATGTCATCCAAGATGGCCGCCGAAATGTCAAAAGGTCATTCTTTTATTAGAGATTTCAAAATTCTTCTTCACATGAACCGCTTGTCCCATGGTAGCCAAACTTAAAAGTTATGGTCCATGGGTGAAGCCTTTTCAGATTTGTTAAAATGGAGGTCATCACTAATCCAAGATGGCCGCCGTCTAAAAATAGCATAAATTCTTAAAAAATCTTCTTCTCATGAACCGCTGGCCGGATTTCGACTAAACTTGGTAGGAATGATCGATTTACAATGCTCTTTCAAAGTTGTGAAAATGGTGACCCCGGGGTCAAAAATGGGCATGGCCCGTGGGCTCAAATTTTATTTTTGACCGAATATGCTCATGCCATATATCAAATTGAAGGTATCGATGAGGCGATTGCTCTGGTGCAATATTTGTTGGAATCGGATGATTATGTCATCCATGATGGCCACCAAAAGGTCCATTTATTCAAGATTTTGAACGTCTTTTTCTCCGGAACCACATGGCCGATGCTGGCCGATGCTGGCCAAACTTCATAGGAAGTTAAGATCCTTGGGTGAAGCATTTTCAGATTTGGTAAAATGACAGTCATCGCTTAATCCAAGATGACCGCCATCTAAAAATAGCACAATTTTTTTAAAACACATGAACTCAATGTCACATTCTCCTCTGGTGTTCATGGAGTCAGGTGAGCGAATTAGGGCCATCATGGCCCTCTTGTTTGTTGACATTATCATTATGATGCGTCTTGGGTGAGAACGGATATAGCACGGTTCGGATAAGCAACACGGAAGGTTGTATGTCGCCGGACTTCCGTGTACTAACGGGGTCGCACTGTACTTCGAAAAAAATAGTCGCCGCACTATCCGTATCTCCGTTCGTCATCTGTCCGTCTCAGATTTATGTTCAAGTATTTGGCTACCTACTATCTCTGTTACCGTGAGTCAGATTGGTTTGAAGCATGAAATATGTACATGTATACTTATTTGTCGTCATCCATATTTTCATTCTATAGCCCCTGTACTCAAGGTCAAGACATTTTCACGCTATTGGTTAACCTGAATTTGCTGGTGTTTTCTTAGGGCGTTTAACGTTTCATTCTGATGTATATGTGGCCATAAATTTGTGCAATATTAGTTAGAATTTTAACAAACAGTTAATTAACCTTTATACAGTGCAATCTCGAAACTAACCACCTTAGAAACATTAACATGTTTATTGGCTTTGCTGTAAGTAATATATAATGATGCTGTCTATTCCTGCTTGAAAGCATAAAATGTGAGATGTGAGACACTCCATGTGATTTTGTACCTTCGGACATTTGCGTAATTTCATTAAATACATTTACAAAATTTACAATATTTTACGTAAATAAATTCAAAAGTTGACAAAACTTTCAGAGTAAATTTTGTCAACTGTTGACGCCATTTACGGCAAATATTGTAAATTTTGTAAACGTATTTCATGAAAGCAGATGTCCGAAGGTACAAAATCACATGGCGTGTCTGGTATGTCCCCATGTTGTTGAATTGCCGTGGACCGTCCTTACACCGGATACCCTGAATACCTTCAGGTGTCCGGTTGAGAGATGTTTCTCTATGTTAGAGGCTATGCCATCGCATGTGTTTGAACAATTGGAAATAATACTCGTGTACGATGGTTTCTCCATGAACATCCGGTGTACACTAAGCTAATTGTTGTACATTTATTCATGCTGTGACCTAATAATCCAGTACAATAGACAGGTACATGTGCAGTCTACACTCGTTACATCAAACTCTTTAACCCTTTCAATATTACAGGCCTGTATAGTGGTATTGGCAAGCAGTGTATATCAAGATGAGCTGGCTCGTGATGAGCCGTCTCATCAGGATCTGCACTTCTTGCAAGTAATTTTTATATATTTTTAAGAACAAAAACACCCCCCTTTTCATAAATGGACTAGTCTGAAAATCATTTTGTGGCCATTGGATTGGTTGCAAAATTAGCATGTCAAAATCCATTCCAGTTACTTGGGGATGAAATGGTTAAGTTAAACTACTGATAATTCGGAAGTACACATTTCCTATATAATAATTGTTAACTCAAATTTTCGTTAACTCCAAGTATTTTACTGTCCCCTGGACTTTGAGTAAACGAGTGTAGACTGTACTTAATATGTTTGTTATTACATTCACAATAATTGCCAGTGGCGTAGCTGCTGGGGCGGGGGGTGTACAAAATACAATGTAGGTAAATGGCTAAAATTTGATCTGGGGCCCGTTTCACTAAACTTTGTACGACTAAAATGTTCGTAAGTGCAAAATTATGATACTCTGTAAATTTCACATTAACAATGTTTTGGATTTCATCAATTGAAATTTCCAGACGACCCTAAATTTGCACTTACGAACATTTTAGTCGTACAAAGTTTAGTGAAACGGTCCCAGGTGTGTAAATAACTAATACAATATAGCGAAAACTTTAGCTTTTAAATCACTATAATCAAGCAAATTGAATGTAGAAATCAATTTTTTTTCTGGAAAAGGATGCTCCCGCACCCATTTCCAAACTCAATCCACAATTCACACCCCCTCGATAAGAACCTGGCTACGCCACTGATTGCTGTATTATTATTCTGTAGATCCGGCGGCATATAGTGTTTGGACGGTGTGTCTATCCGTCCGTCCGGGTGTCTGGCACATTATGAAGTTCGCTGGAGTTTCTCAATTCTGTCATAACTTTTATATTCTTTGAAGGATTACTTAAATATTTAAACACAGCATACTTATGGACAAATGCCACACATTCATGCTGCCCTTAATATGACATTGACCTTTTGACCATTCTACTTTTAACTTTTTCACACATCAAGAAGTTCAACAGAGTTTCTCAATTCTGTCATATCTTTTATATCCCTTGAAGGATTACTTTAATATTTCAATACATCATACTTGTGCACAAAGGTCACGCAATCATGAGTGGGTGGTGGTTGGGCGAACTAGACGGCGTAAATTAACGGTTCCTCCTTATAGGAATCACTATTTGCCTGGTTTGGCCCTCAGGTACGTTTTTATCTTTGGCTCTTTTGTTACCTGGGAGTTGAATTGGGTTATTGCCCATTATAAAAGTAGTAAGACTATTACTGGTTATACTGCTTTTGGGAGGGGCCAAGTGATTCTAGTGTGGCGAGGACCTGGCATCAGATCAGGATTATTCTGATTTCAGAGCTGAATATATAGTTAGGTTTGAGGCGGCTTTCAGCTGCGCCGAAAACCTATTGTATTCGTTTTTTTTGTTTTTTTTCAGCCGTTCAGTCTACAGCCTTCAAATTTTGCATGCCGATTCGGATCAAGTGTGAGCAGAGACTCAGAGATTTTGAGAAATTTCTTAATGCCACTTTCCACGAAACCGGAAGTGACGTCATACTTTCTATAACTTCCTTATTTTCCAACCGATTTCAAAAATTATTTTTGTATTGGAAAGCTGACAAAATTCTCTATCTCGAACTCGCTGACAGTTCTCGGCTATCTGGTCAAATAAGACAGCTATAGGCATTTGAAGTTGAAAAATGTACATATTTTTCAATGATTTTGCCGATTTTTTGCCGAATTTCGGCTGATAACGGGTGGTCTTTACAAACGTTTTCCAATTTGTACAGTAATGTCAGCAACATAATTTGCCAGTGTGATAGGGGAGTGTCAGGCGCATAAAAGATGTTATTTTTCAGAGCTCTATCTTGACTACTTCCGGTTCTATTGGATGTCAAAGATTAACGTCTTTTTTTCAAGTTTTCAAAATAGAGCAAACGGATGTGACGTCAGCTTCGTTATTTATCAATAGATTTCAAAATTTCTTGCTGCGGTCGATATTTCAGTCCTTTAGCTAAAACTTTCCCGCTTTATGCCAGGCCTATGGTGAAAAACAAACGAAAACTTCACTGGCGGAATATTGCACATATTTAATTTTATTAGGTGTATTTACAAATGGCGTAAACTGCAATTTAAGGGCGATAACTATCGAAAAATAATCATCCGCTGACTTACGGGCTCCCTCCATCTACACCAAACCGCTGGTCGGATCGACTTCAAATTTTGCATGCCGATTCGGATCAAGTGTGAGCAGAGACTCAGAGATTTTCAGATATATTTTAATGCTACTTTCCACGAAAACGGAAGTGACGTCATACTTCCTATAACTTCCTTATTTTCCAACCGATTTCAAGAATTAATTTTGCATTGGAAAGCTGACAAAATTCTCTATCTCAAACTCGCTGACAGTTTTCGGCTATCTGCTCAAATAAAAGCTATATGCATTTGAAGTTGAAAAATGTACATACTTTTCAACAATTTTGCCGAATTTCGGCTGATAACGGGTGGTCTTTACAAACGTTTTCCAATTTGTACAGTACTGTCAGCAACATAATTTCTTGCCAGGGTGATAGGGGAGTGTCAGCCGCATGAAAGATGATAATTTTCAGAGCTATATCTTGACAACTTACGGCTCTATTCGATGTCAAAGATGAACGTATGTTTTCAAGTTTTCAAAATAGAGCAAACGGATGTGACGTCACCTTCGTTATTTATCATTCGATTTCAATTGTTTTTGCTGTAGTCGATATTTCAGTCCTTTAGCTAAAACTTTGGCTGAGGATCGAACCCGGTATCCCTCGCTCCGAGTCCATCGCTCTACCTCTAAGCTAACCGGCCCCACATCGGTGTGATGATGCGAACACAATAATGTTGGACTGTTCATTCTAAAACTTCAGAAATTCTTTTTGCAACCGATAGTTTACACCTTGGGCTAAAGCTTAGTTACACATGAAATCAATGTTTGAGACTCAAACCGTTGATGCAGCTCAAGCTGCTCTAGTTTGTTATTGTAAATATTCAGTTCTGATTTTGGGATTTTCCCCCCATTTGTACATGTACTTGGAAATGTACATGTACTTGTACAGGTGATATATGGGATTTAGTACTAAACCCATTGACCCGGCCTTAAATGACCTTAGCTGTTGATAGGCCGTTAAACCCCAACAAACAAACAAACACGCAATCATGCTGTCCTTAATATGACCTTCACCATTTGACCTTCACAACTGTGCAATACTTATCACTTTTGGTTAATTAACTTTTCCCACAGTTTCTCCAATCTGCCACCGGGGGCATTCGTGTGCCGACAGGCCACATTTTCTTGTTTTTATCATAATCCTGTGATCTGGATATAAACGTCCCACCAATTATCACGGTCGTCTGTTTTTCTTCCTTCCTTTGTATCGCCCTATGCAATTTGGTACCAGAAACTTGAATATGTGTGTTTCTAGTAGTTGGTTTCAAAAGGTATGGATAAACAATCCATGTCAAAGACAGCCACTGTCCTGACTTACCCTATGCAACCCAACACTGGCAACCGGAATGTTTATGTACCTAGTATGAGGATGCATGGAACATGTGTGATACATGTGTTTCATTGATGGAATGGTGCATGCAGATCCTGATTAGAGTGTGTGGATGCATAGGCTGATCTTGATCTACACTGGCCGCAAAATCCGTAATCGCCATTTCTTCAGTGTCACAGCGACATATATTACCAACATATTGGAATGGCATATGCTGGTTGTAAACATGCTGATGAAAAAAAATTCAACCTCTCTTATAGTATAGTCGCACCCTGTCTGTCCGTCCGTTTGTACTTAATAGAAGTTTGTGTTAAAGGTACATGCCCACTCAGTAGGCACAACATGTTTTTTATATCAGACACATCAGATACATTTTCTGCCAAAATAAACATTCATTCACCATTACCCCACGTATTGATTGGAATTACTATACATTTTATATCCGATGTAAATTTCCACACAAATATCAGGGGTGACAACCGTGTTTCCTTAAAATGTTAACGGACATTACTATTTATTCTCTGTATTTGTTTTTTGATGTGCAATGATCATACTTTATAATCTGTCGAAAAAAAAAAAATTCAGGTGACACATTTACTTGGTATATTAAATAATTAAAAAATATAATGCCTCATTCACACATGAAAATAGTCTGATACCACCGCGAGTCACTATCAGTAAAATAAATATTACTAAATGATTATATCTGTATTGTGGGCACACATAATTTTTAGAACTGGTGGAATAGTGACACAATTATTTAATTCCTTTAAAGAACATTTTGTGCCTACTGAGTGGGCATGTACCTTTAAAGTTTGTTTTGTGTTACTGATTTCTTGTTATCCCTCGCCGATAGGCAAGAGGCGATATAGCGTTCGCCCATGTAAGCATTAGTAACACCTATCATTTTTAGCTCGCCTGCATGAAGTGCAGAAGAGCTTATGGCATAGCCCCGGCGTCGTTGGCGTCGTCGGCGTCGGCAGCGTCGGCGTCGTCCACAAACTTAACGTTGGGTAAATGTCTTATAACTTCTGTTTCCTTTCATGGAACACCTTGTTATTTCATACATGCATTCCTCAGATAACCCTCTATCATGCTGTAGCCACCACCCAGCCCTTACCCCAAGGTCAAGGTCACAAACTTGGCACATTCATAAACTTAACGTTGGGTAAATGTCTTATAACTTCTGTTTCCTTTCATGGAACACCTTGTTATTTCATACATGCATTCCTCAGATGACCCTCTATCATGCTGTAGTAAATACATGACCCAGCACCCAGCCCTTACCCCAAGGTCACAAACTTGGCACATTCATAAACTTAACGTTGGGTAAATGTCTTATAACTTCTGTTTCCTTTCATGGAACACCTTGTTATTTCATACATGCATTACTCAGATGACCCTCTATCATGCTGTAGCAAATTCATGACCCACCACCAAGCCCTTACCCCAAGGTCAAGGTCACAAACTTGGCACATTCATAAACTTAACGTTGGGTAAATGTCTTATAACTTCTGTTTCCTTTCATGGAACACCTTGTTATTTCGTACATGAATTCCTCAGATGACCCTCTATCATGCTGTAGCAAATCCATACCCACCACCCAGCCCTTACCCCAAGGTCAAGGTCACAAACTTGGCACATTCATAAACTTAACGTAGGGTAAATGTCTGATAACTTTCAGCCTTTCATGGAACACCTAGTTATTTCATACATGTATCACAGGGTGAGAAAAATGTGCTCCGGCCCGAGGCTCGAACCCGGGACCTCTGGTTTACCGTACCATCGCTCTAACCGACTGAGCTAATCGGGCACGAATACACACTTCCTCCCCTCAGTGAGTTACGTACCGCGACATACTTCCCCGCCAAATTGGAATTCGTCCCCGAATTCTATATTTAATTCGTCTCTGAATTCCACATATTTGGTACATTTTGGGTAGTATATATATCAGTCACGGTCCCTAGTTGGGTGCCAAAAATGTCACAGCACGTCCATTACGGAGATACTGTTGAGGGGAAGGGTTGGACAATCGGGGATGCTCTGTATCGCTGAGGTCTGGGGAAACTGGAGATAAACCAAAACTAAATTACAAAATGTAATTTATTAGTTATCAAAGATAAATATGGCGGCGATGCGCGTACACTGGCGACTATCGAAGAAGTCCTTGAACCGAACTATACTCATGTGTAGACCCTAATAAAAATACCCAAAAGGATGCATCGGTCATATGCGACCAGTATAGGCCCAGATCAGACTGCACATTGGTGAAATCTGATCCGTACATTAACTGACGCTCCTGCATGTATGTGACCAGTGTAGTCCCAGATCAGACTGCACATATGTGGAGTCTGATCAGAACCTACACTGATGCGTCGGAAGTTAAACAAAGGGAAACAACGGTATATGTTACCAGTGAAGACACGGATATGGCTGCACATTTGTGCCAGCCAATCAGGGTCCTCACTGATGGTCCAATAGGTGGGAACGCATGAGAATAGCGGTTCTAATCTAACAATGCACCGAATGTGGCATAAATAACGGTGGGTATGTGTTAAAATAAACACAAAACCCCGAACATGAAACTGTCCGACATGAACCGTAGATACAATATATGGCTAACGGCCGGTATAACTAGAATCAGTAAGGTGCCAATTGATACAGAATATCAATATCTGGCCAGTGCCTGAACATAATATGTCGCAATTCTCATGAAATAGAGTAGATGTATACACAATCGAACATGCACGCCATATATGATATACTCAAAGTAATCGGCTCACGAGAAAATAGATGAGTGATAATCGGTGATCAATATGACAAAGGAGTGTATGAAACGTCCAAAACTCCTTTTACGTCATTATGTGATCATTTCACCGATTAAGCCAAATACAAGCAAGACATATATACATAATTTACAATTACAATTACCTGGAGATAAACCAAAACTAAATTACAAAATGTAATTTATTAGTTATCAAAGATACAATATGGCGGCGATGCGCATACACTGGCGACTATCGAAGAAGTGACGACAGCCACGCAGTGCGCGCCAAAGCCAACGCCAGAACGAGACTTGAGATTCCGCGCCAAATGATGCACATCATAAGGCATTAAACTTAGCTGTTGAGCTGTGCTTATGCAACAGTAAGCCATGTCTTAAGATGGATGCTAAAACGCTCAGAAAAATATACAGGTGTTAACTGCATTATAATATATAATATATATAGGATATGATATAGGAGATAGGATATATGGGTATTATAGGATATGATATAGGATATATAGGTTATAGGAGATATGGCTATCATAGGATATGATATAGGAGTTTGGATAAAATGACCTTCCGGTTACACATGCATTCCTCAGATGACACTCTACCATGCTGTAGCAAATCCATGACCCACCACCTAGCCCTTACCCCAAGGTCAAGGTTACAAACTTGGCACATTCATAAACTTAACGTTGGGGTAAATTTCTTGTAACTTCTGTTACCGTTCATGGAACACCTTGTTATTTCATACATGCATTCCTCAGATGACCCTGTATCATGCTGTAGCAAATCCATGACCCACCACCAAGCCCTTACCCCAAGGTCAAGGTCACAAACTTAGCACATTCATAAAATTAACGTTGGGGTAAATGTCTTATAACATCTGTTTCCTTTCATGGAACGCCTTGATATTTCATACATTCATTCATCTGATGACCCTCTATCATGCTATAGCAAATCCATGACCCACCACCTAACCCTTACCCTAAGGTCAAGGTCACAAACTTAGCACATTCATAAACTTAACGTTGGGGTAAATGTCTTATAACATCTGTTTCCTTTCATGGAACGCATTAATATTTCATACATGCATTCATCTGATGATACTCGATCGTTCTATAGCAAATCCATGACCCACCGCCCACCCAATCGTTACCCCAAGGTCAAGGTCACAAACTTAGCATGTTCATAAACTTAACATTGGGGTAAATGTTGTGTAACTTCTGTTTATTTACAGGGAACGCCTGCATATTTCATACATGCATTCATCTGATGATACTCTATCGTGCTTATAGAAAATTCATGACTCACCGCCCACCCCTTTCCCCAAGGTCAAGGTCACAATCTTAGCACATTCATAAACTTAATGTTGGGGTAGATGTATTATAACATCTGTTTCCTTTCATGGAACGCCTTGATATTTCAAATATGCATTCAACTGATGATACTCTATCATGCTATAACAAATCCATGACCCACCGCCCATCCCTTACCCCAAGATCAAGGTCACAAACTTAGTACATTCATAAACTTAACGTTGGGGTAAATGTCTGTTTCCTTTCATGGAATGCCTTGCTATTTCATACATTCCTCAGATGACCCTCTATCATTCTGTAGCAAATCCATAACCCACCACCCAACCCTTACCCAAAAGTCAAGGTCACAAACTTAGCACGTTCATAAACTTAACGTTGGGGTAAATGTTGTGTAACTTCTGTTTCTTTACACTTTGAACACCTTGATATTTCATACATGCATTCATCTGATGATACTCTATCGTGCTATAGCAAATCCATGATCAACCCCCACCCCTTTCCCCAAGGTCACGGTCACAAACTTAGCACATTCATAGACTTAACGTTGGGGTAAATGTCTTATAACATCTGTTTCCTTTGATGGAACGCCTTGATATTTCATACACGCATTCATCTGATGATACTCTATCGTGCTATAGCAATTCCATGACCCACCGCCCACCCCTTACCCCAAGGTCAAGGTCACAAACTTGACACATTCATAAACTTAACGTTGGGGTAAATGTCTGATAACAACTGTTTCCTTTGATGGAACGCCTTGATATTTCATACATACATTCCTCAGATGACCCTCTATCATGCTGTAGCAAACCCACAACCCACCACCTAATCCTTACCCCAAGGTCAAGGTTACAAACTTAGCATGTTCATAAACTTTACATTGGGGTAAATGTTGTGTAACGTCTGTTTCTTTACACTTTGAACGCTTTGATAAATGCATTCATCTGATGATCCTCTATTGTGCTACAGCAAATCCATGACCCACCCCACCCCTTTCCCCAAGATCAACATCATAAACTTAACGTTGGAGTAAATGTCTTTTTATAACTTCTGTTTCTTTACAGGGAACACCTTCATATTTCATACATGCATTCATTTGATGATACTCTATTGTGCTACAGCAAATCCATGACCCCCCCCCCCCCCCCCCCCCCCCAACCCTTTCGCCAAGGCCAAGGTCTCAAACTTAGCACATTTATACATGCATTCCTCATGTGAATAGCTATCATGCTATAGAAAATCACCAACTTAGTGTGTTCATAAACTTAACGCTTGGTTAAATTTTGTTTTCCTTCCCTTTTCAGGGAGCGCATTGATATTTCATACATGCATTCATCTTAATATGCTATATCATGCTATATCAAATCCACGACCCACCTTCCACCACTGACCTCAATGTCAAGGTCCACCGCACACCCCTTATCCCAAGGTCAAGTTATATAATATTCATGTTTTTTATACAACTGTGACAAGTTTGAATGAAGGCTGCCAACAGGCGAGCTTCGTTGTCTTCTGACAACTCTTGTTCAAGAACTTGTGAACCGCTTCACCAATTATGCTAATATTTGGCCACAATATGTGTCTAAGGATGGTGCTTTGTTTTGCATACAGTATGATACGACCCACGTCCGACCACCCAAGGTCAATGTCACTGAGGACTTATGTTCACCTTATGTTCACCGTTTCACAAAACTTTGTATGATGCAGCCTATGCTCAATACATGTAAATCCAATACTTGTTTACAAGAAAACATTGTGAATGTGAAATTTACAGACTATCATAAGTTTGCACTTACGAACATTTTAGTCGTACAATGTTTAGTGAGATGGCCCCCTTGTTTGTAAGGCAAAAATGTTCCAAGTTTTTTTTATTTATTCAGGAACTTACGAACCGCTTCACTGATTTTGATAATATTTTGCCACAATGTGCGTCTATTGATGGTGCTTTGTTTTGCATACGACCCACGTCCGACCACCCAATGTCAAGGTACCTGAGGACGTACGTCAAGGCTGCCATGCCAGCGAGGGGATTAGCTTCGTTTAATGATGCCAGCTGTTGTTTTTACGTTGATTTATCTGGTAAATGTACTTACCCATATCTTGGGGTGCTCGTATATGTGAATTACAGTGGAGCGTTTCTAAACGTCCCCAAGGTGCCTGGTTTAGAGAGGTTTCACTGTAGTAAAAATACAACAACTCAGTCTGTTCATTCACCATTTATTAAAGAAAGGTTACTAAAGTGGTAAAAATAAGGTAGCCCCTTTTAAAGTCAGTGTATCTCAGATTATGTTTCTCTTCACTTTACAGAATACAACAGACCTATATATCGAGTAAATGCACAGATTTTGGGTGATACGATTCCAAATGTGTTTGATTTTCTCTGAAATATACTATCAAGGAAAGTGATAAATAGGGGAGATAATTTGGTGTGTGTCCGCTATTACTGTACCAGGTATAAACACAATTTGTGAAACAGAAAGTCTTTTATTTGAGAAATGATTAACTGCTGTCCATGTATTTAACCCTTTTCATGCTGAGGCTATAAAATGTATGCCATTTTGTTTGTAGAAAATCCTAAATATTTTCCTTCTATGGACTCGCGACAACCATTTGAACGTCTCGTCGAGACGGTTCAAATGAGTGGTCACAACATATACTTTCATTGAGACAAAATAAAATATTTAATAAATTTCATACCCGTAATGGTGTATTCTGAAAGGTTAAACCTTTTCTCCCACATCCTGTGATTGTAATAGATGGAGATATAACAAATATAACATTTTTCGGGCAAACAAACATTCATTTATAATTATGGACGTGTTATTTGGCATTATTAAACTTTTCATGTCGAACGTTAATTGTCACTTAATATCAAGGGTGATAACCGTGTTTCCTTAAATTTTAGCTGAAACAACTACTAGTATTTATTCTCTCTATTTATTGTTTATGTACAATGGTCATACCTTTAACATATCAATAAACATATTGATATAAATAATTTAAAGATGTCCTGCCTCATTTGAATATGTATAGCCCGATACGGACGCACGTCTCTTAGTAAATTAAAGATTACTGAATACATCTGTATAGTGGGCACTCATAATTTTTAAAACTGATGGAATTTTTACACAAGTATACACTTATTTCATTCCTATAAATAAAACATGCCTAATCGATGGCCCCACAACTTTAACAAAGTATACTGTCAGTTTTTGTATCAATTTTAAGCATAATAAAGTATGACAGTAAAATCATACAACAAGTGTACCAGTATTATACATACATCCCACAGAATCCTATGATTATTGCTACGACATGTATCAGTGGTGTGGCTACCATTAGGCAATTTAGACACGTGCCTACACATTATTTTCAAACGTATTAAAAAATAAAAGTTCCAATAAATGCAATGAAAATAAGAGGCGATGGTGGGTGTGGAGTTATTGGTGGGTGGGTGGTTGGTAGGTTTATGGATGCCGCCTACTAGTATATATGGGTAGTTACAGTACAAGTATATACTGCAACAAACAAAAATATACCATCAAACTGCCAACACACGTCAGATGCATGGATTTTCATTCCCAGGGGTACATGTCCCAGACCCCACCCTCTAGTATGTTTCAGCCAGCAATCATAAGACGCAAGCCTTGTGATTTTGTACCTAAGAAGATGTGCGATTTTTCATGCAAAATATTTACAGAAACTTATATTTTCTGTAAATAATGTCGAAAGTTGACAAAATGTTCATAGCAACCGCATTTGCTATGAACATTTCGTGAACTTTCAACATCATTAAAAACAGTGGAACCTCTCTAAACCGGACATCCGGGGAGGTCCCCAGGGTGTCCGGCTTAGAGAGGTTTCACTGTAAATCAGGCATTTGATCATTCTGAGCCATAGTTGTGTGCTATGCGATCACGAACTGACATTATCACCTGAGATAAATGACAAAGAAACTCATCAAAAATAAGAGCACAGGTTTTTTTTGGTGTCTGTATAATATATTTTGTAAATATTTTTCCTGAGATCTCGCATCTTCCTAGGTATAAAATCACATGGATTGTCTCCTGCGCTGCACATCATTATCACCGAAGCTACACCACTGACTACTAAGGTTACATGTAACATACAATACATTTGGTCGGTTGATTGATTGCTTGATTCACTGGGGTGGGAGTTACATACATTCAACAGCAATATGTATAAATATAGTCAAATAAATATGCCTCCTTTAGCAGCCCATATACATCCATTATATATTACATTATATATACATTGCATTAGCCCCACGTGACGTGCGACGTTGATTCATTAACATTTGTTTGACGTCATTAAAATACATGATGTTCATCGTCGTTGTCAATAACTTCCTAGGTAAGTGGCTATGAGAACAATGGCAACTGTAAATTCCATTCATTCCGTTCTGTTGTGTGGTTATTTCTTACGTTTATCATGTTTATGTGGCTATTTTAAACGAAAGAATAGCCACTTAACTATCCATTCGTGAGAACGTCCGTTCGTCCATCCGTCCGCATTAAAGTTTTTGGGTACAACATTATCTCTGTAACGGTAAGTTGGATTGACCTCAATCTTCATGTACTTCTTCCAGTCACAGCCACAAATAAGTTTCTCACCAATATATCCTGCTTCATCAGGTAACTATTCATTGACCAAACACATGCTGACTGATAACATAATTTATCAGGTAACCTGCCCTGCATTGACCGAATACGTACTGACTGATAACATTGTTGTATCAGGCATTGCCCTGATATAAACATCTGGGTTACAACGAAGTGAAAACTGACGTTCCATTGGTCGGATGACGTCACGTGACGTTACCGAATGACGTCAGTGTAATGACGCAACGTAAACAAGTCTGCGTTCTGTCCAGATCTAGATCTACTGTTAGAATACGACGTCATCTAATGTCATTTTCGAGCATAAAACGTTACCTGATAAATAGAATACCAGGCTAGTGTATTTTGATATCAAGTTTATCAGGCTCGGCTCGGAAACGGTAGGAATTCCTCGGCAAGCCTCGGAATTACCAGGCGTTTCCTAGCCTTGCCTGATAAACTTAATATCAAAAGACACTAGCCTGGTATTCTCTATTTATCTTTAACGACCTTTGTATTGGCCAAATACATACTGACTGATAACATAATGTTATATCCTGTATTGACCAGATACGAATATCTGGGTTACAACGAATTGAAATATAACGTTTCATTGGTCGGAAAGCATCACGTGACGTACCGAATGACGTCAGTGTAATGATGCGTTCATTTCAACGAAAACCACGTCATAATTGCCGATTATGTAGCGTAAATCGTTAGCTGATAAATAGAATACCATGCAAGTGTCTATTCATATCAAGTTCATTAGGCTCTGCTCAGAAACGATAGGAATTCCTCGACGAGCCTCGGAATTCCTACGCGTTTCATAGCCTTGTCTGATAAACTTGATATCAAACGACACTAACCTGGTATTCTCTATGTCATATCCTGCATTGGATACGTATATCTGGGTTACAACAACTTCATCACTGATGTTTCATTGGTCAAAGATGACACATTGTCCTTTTCAAATGTGTTAATTGCCGACAGATAATTTTGGCTGGTTTCGTAAAAAAACGAATACTTGCTAGCAACAGTTGTTGATAGTTCCAAGTGAAATATCGTCTGCATGGTGAAATTGTATGTGCTTAACTATTTCACACAATGCATGCAACGATCAATTAAGGCCACAAAAAGTATTTTGGTTTTCAGACACTGGTTTGTGACACAGGAGGGTACATGTACATTTTTTATTTTTTAGATGTTCGATTCTGATTCTGAAGTCACCAGATGCATATACATGCATGTTCTAAAAAGTTACCATTACCTCTTTAGACGTGAAAAATCACCAGATTTTCATCTGACAGACATTATTGGATTTAACATATTTTTGCATGGTCGTGTTTTTTATGCCACCGGGTTTCGAAGAAACGGGTGGCATATAGTGTTTGGACCGTCCGTCTGTTCGTCCATCCGTCTGTCCGTCTGTTCGTCCGTCCGTCCGTCCGTCCATCCGTCCGGGCACACATTAGGGTACTTATGTGGCTAGCCCCACAGGGTTATGGACTTGTTAAAGGATAGGGTTGGTTATAATTAGCCACCTAAATAATCGTTTTATGTGGCTAAAAATCGTTTTATGTGGCTAATATTTAACATGTGATAAGCCACATAAGTACCCTAATGTAAGAACGTCCGTCCGTCCGTCCGTCACATTTTTCAGTTAACCACTTTGTCACAGTTTCTCAAATTTCGGTTAACCACTTTGTCACAGTTTCTCAAATATGCTGCAGGTGGCATCCGCGTTCGACAGACGAATTTCTTGTTATTGATCATGATGATCATGTGACGACTTTGCAGTACGATTTTATTTCTCCATGACGATAAAATGCTCGATGCGCAGGAATTTTTCTGACGCGGCGGTATCTGAGAACCAAAGAACTTTTAATGTCAGATTTTCAGCGATGATACAGTTTATAGATGATTATCTAGAGCATGTGACAATATAAATACATGTAGGAGGCATAATTGTGAGACAAGTGATTTTGTATGTAAGAAAATATTTACAAAATTAACAATATTTTTTTCTAAATGAAGTAAAACGTTGACGAAATTTTCTGCATTTGCTATGAAAATTTTGTCAAATGTCAACGTCATTTACAGAAAATATCACTGTCTGTAAACAGTTTTAATAAATAATCACACACTTCTTAGGTACTCGTATTTGCACTCGGAGAATTATAAACACCATAACCAAATACATGTACTAAAGTCATCCTGATGGAGACTCGTTTTACACGTAAACCTGCATTCCCCCATTCCCAGTTGTAATATAGGGAGACATCTTTTGTCCATTCTTTAATCTATATGACATTTGGTAAAACAAATCGTATTAATTTACCTTTAGCTAACGTGTTTGTTGGCATTATTATGCTTGTTATATCAAATGTGGATGGATTGCCACTCTTGAGATGTGGGGTGATAACCGTGTGTCCTTTAAAGGATAACAGAAACAAATAATTAGTTTCTCCTGTTCTGTTATTTATTTTTTCATATGCAATGATCATATTTTATATGTCTATAAAAATAATGTGCGTCATTGGAATGGATTGAAATATTAATTTCTAATAATACATAGTCAGCAGGCATTATAATTTGTTAAGGAGTGGAATAGTTAACACTTAACTACTTGTTTTCCATACTTAACATTTGTTGGCTCAATCCATGGGAATGCAGGTTTAAATGTCAATAAAACATGTTTCTACTTCTATAAATGTGGCTGTGACTGGAGAAATGGGGCTTATGGGATTTGTGCCCAATATAGCTACTGATCAAATAGCACACTCCTGTAGTGTGAAAACGGTCTATATATATCGCTTTTGAGAAGCACGACAGGTATTTGATTGATGGAATGGCAAATAGTGCAGATCCTGATCAGACTGTGCGGATGCACAGGCTGATCTGGATCTACACTGGTTGCAAAAATAGTACATGTATTAAGATGTTGAAAGATACATAGCGCTCCAAGTGCTATTTGTATGTCCCCGTGGCATATAATGTTTGGCTGTGTCCGTCCGGTGCTCACATTAAGAAGTTTGCCGTAGTAGTTTATATTAAAGTTTTCCGTAGTTTCTAAATTCTTTCATAACTTTTATAAAAATGACACACATCCATACCACCCTGACTATGAATATGACCTTTTGACCTTCACAATTTGGCTTAAACACTTGGTAGTTTATTGTAAAATATTTGCCGGAGTTTCTCAATTCTGTCATAACTTCTATACACCCTTGAAGGATTACTGTAGTATTTCAGTACATCATACTTGCCACACATCTGTGTTGCCATTAATATGACCTTCACCTTTTGACCATCATAACTTTACTTAAACACTTAGAATATTTTATCAAGAAAGTTTCCATAGTTTCTGAATTCTCTCGTAACTTCTATATCTCTATATCTCTCCTTAATATAATAGTTCAGTACATCATAGTTGTGCACAAATTCCACACAGCCATGCTACCCTTAATATGACCTACACCTTTTGACCTTTACAACTTTGCTTATGGACACTTAGCAATTTTGGTTAATTAAGTTTGCCAGAGTTTCTCCAATCTGCCACCGGGACATTCGTGTGCCGACAGGTCACATTTTCTTGTTTTTGTTATCAATGGTTACTTGTTTAATTTAATTTTATTTAAATTAATTAACCCTTTCAACACCACAGGCCTGTGTAGCGGTATTGACAAACAGTGTAGATCCAGATGACCCAGTTTGGTCGGGTGAACGCGATGGTGTAACTTAACGGCGGGGTTCCTCCTTATTGGAATCACGATTTGCCTGGTCTGGCCCTCAGGTACATTTTTATCTTTGGCTCTTTTTGTTACCTGGGAGTTGAATTGGGTTATTGCCCATTATAAAAGTAGTAAGATTATTACTGATCCTACTGCTTTTGGGACGGCGCCAAGTGATTCTGGTGTGCCGAGGACCTGGCATCAGATCAGGATCATTCTGATTTCAGGGCTGAATATATAGTTATTTTATTGTAAATATTCAGTTCTGATTTTGGGATTTTCCCCCCATGTGTACATGTACTTGAACATGTACTTGTACAGGTAATATATGGGATTTAGTACTAAACCCATTGACCCGGCCTTAAATGACCTTAACTGTGGATTGGCCGTTAAACCCCAACAAATAAACAAACACATCAGGATCTACACTTTTTGCAAGTAATTTACTAGTCTGAAAATCATTTTGTGATGATTGGATTGGTTACAAAATTAACATATCAAAATCCATTCCAGTTAGTCAGGGGTGAAAGGGTTAAACTAGAGTCGAGAATGCAAGCTTCTTTGACAATGTGATCTAGTAAGATAATTTCACAGAAAGTATGTGTCCCAACAGTTGCTTGCTGGTACAGCTATAACGGAAATATGACTGTCTGGATAAATGAGGCTTACAGTCCGATCAGGATCAGCCCTGTCCGCTATTCTATCACTGAAGCACCCGTAATGCTTCTAACAAGGAATATAGATTATTGTCAGGCTACAGGAGTCATCTGAACATGAACTATGAATGTTCACAAATCCCATAAGCCCCATTCCTCCAGTCACAGCCACATTAACCTTTCACCCCTAAGTAACTGGAATGGATTTTGACATGTTAATTTTGCAACCAATCCAACTGTCACAACATGGTTTTCAGACTAGTCCATTTATGAAAAGGGGATGTTTTTGTTCTAAAAATATGAATATTACTTGCAAAAAGTGCAGATCCTGATGAGACGGCTCGTCACGAGCCGGCTCATCTGGATCTACACGTTTTGCCAATACCACTATACACATGATACAGGCCTGTGGTGTTGAAAAGGGTTAATACATTACACAATTATCCCCTGTTGGAGTGCTGTGTCTAGTGGGAGCCTGGAAAACAATTTCCCGCCAAAAACTCCATGTATAATTGTTGTATACTGCAGTTGTTGATGAGACATAAATAAACAAGTAATATGTATTATGCTCCCCGAGTTTTACGTTCAAGTTTTTCAAATTGCTTTAGCTCTGTGACTGCTTGGGATATAAACTTGAAACTTTTTATATACACATTGATCAGCATCCATATTTTCATTGTGTACCCTACCCATGCTGCACTTATCTTTTTTTTTAAAAGCTTACGTTAAAGTTTTTCAAATTGCTATTCATAGTTATCCAAACTATTTTCTGTGGTGTATTGCACACCTAAATGTGCGCATATAGCGTCTTCCGGTGTGCACTTTCGAGGGGTCCACGTGCGAAAAATGTCAAAAGAAAACAAAGATAATCTCGAAAATACCATAAATTACGCAGAAGATAAGGAAATGGATAGTCGGAGGTGTGATTTAAGCAGAATCTCGCGAGATCTTGAAAAAATTATTTATATATTAAACAGATTAGGATCGAATCAACAAGGTTTTCAAAGAGAAAGTATAGGTGAAAGTCGTGCGAACGGAAATTACTCCGCGCGGTATATGCCACACCAGGCACCGTCATTTACTCCCATAGAGGAGTCCGACGCCACAGAAGGCGCAATTGGTCGAGTTCCTACAACATATTTGAAATTTAGGTAATGTGCAAGAACGTTTTAACGTCATAAAGTTGACAGTAGACAATGTTGTGCTGCCAACTGCATTAAAATTACACGACTCCGGGTCTGGAATTAAGAAAGATGATCAGCCGACATTAAATGTCATTTCCAAATGTGCACGTTATATCGAAACAGCACTGAAACTATTCAGCGAATGTGAAGAGGGAATGCCGGCAAACCTAGATTCAGTGGTTGTGTCGTCAGTGGCAAACATTAGATATTTACAAGACGAGTTTGCAGCACTATTCACTACTTAAAGGCATGTTCGATAACTCTACATCTCAACTATTCCGTGCCCTGCAGAGAGACAATTCTGGTTTTGACAGTCAATCTTTGCAAAATGTAGCTGCAGAGTTGTCTAGCATTACACAACGACAAACCGCACCTGTCAACAGCGGCAGAGGCATTTTTAACCCGTCAGCACGCGGTGTTTTAGAGGTCGAAGAGGCGGCTTCAAAGGTGGCCCACCACGATTTCCACCTCCACACAACCTGGCATTTTAGGACTATGACAATTAAATTGTGTTGACAATAACTCAGTTTTCACGGAAAAAGAAACAAAGTTTATTGAACATGAAATATCCGATTTACTTCTTCAAGGTAAAATAGAAATGTGTCCTGTGAAACCATTATGTGTATCTCCCATTACTTGTGTTCCTAAAAAGAATGGACAGTTCAGATAAGTTAGTGATTTAAGACATTTGAACACATTCTGTAAACCACCTAAATTTAAGTATGATGACATTAACACAGTAATTCAGGTGGTAAAACCCAAAGACTTTGCAGTTACTACAGATTTAACAAGAGTTGTCAGAAGACAACGAAGCTCGCCTGTTGGCAGCCTTCATTCAAACTTGTCACAGTTGTATAAAACACATGAATATTATATAACTTGACCTTGGGATAAGGGGTGTGCGGTGGACCTTGACATTGAGGTCAGTGGTGGAAGGTGGGTCGTGGATTTGATATAGCATGATATAGCATATTAAGATGAATGCATGTATGAAATATCAATGCGCTCCCTGAAAAGAGAAGGAAAACAAAATTTAACCAAGCGTTAAGTTTATGAACACACTAAGTTGGTGATTTTCTATAGCATGATAGCTATTCACATGAGGAATGCATGTATAAATGTGCTAAGTTTGTGACCTTGACCTTGGCCTTGGCGAAAGGGGTGGGGGGGTCATGGATTTGCTGTAGCACAATAGAGTATCATCAGATGAATGCATGTATGAACTATGAAGGTGTTCCCTGTAAAGAAACAGAAGTTATAAAAAGACATTTACTCCAACGTTAAGTCGTTGATGTTGATGTTGATGGGAAAGGGGTGGGGTGGGTCATGAAATATCAAAGCGTTCAAAGTGTAAAGAAACAGATGTTACACAACATTTACCCCAATGTAAAGTTTATGAACATGCTAACTTTGTGACCTTGACCTTGGTGTAAGGGTTAGGTGGTGGGTTGTGGATTTGCTACAGCATGATAGAGGGTCATCTGAGGAATGTATGTATGAAATATCAAGGCGTTCCATCAAAGGAAACAGTTGTTATCAGACATTTACCCCAACGTTAAGTTTATGAATGTGTCAAGTTTGTGACCTTGGGGTAAGGGGTGGGCGGTGGGTCATGGAATTGCTATAACACGATAGAGTACCATCAGATGAATGCGTGTATGAAATATCAAGGCGTTCCATGAAAGGAAACAGATGATATAAGACATTTACCCCCAACGTTATGTTTATGAATGTGCTAAGTTTGTGACCGTGACCTTGGGGAAAGGGGTGGGGGTTGATCATGGATTTGCTATAGCACGATAGAGTATCATCAGATGAATGCATGTATGAAATATCAAGGTGTTCAAAGTGTAAATAAACAGAAGTTACCCCAACGTTAAGTTTATGAACATGCTAAGTTTGTGACCCTGACTTTTGGGTAAGGGTTGGGTGGTGGGTTGTGGATTTGCTACAGCATGATAGAGGGTCATCTGAGGAATGTATGAAATAGCAAGGAAACAGATATTTACCCCAACGTTAAGTTTATGAGTGTACTAAGTTTGTGACCTTGACCTTGGGGTAAGGGATGGGCGGTGGGTCATGAATTTGCTATAGCATAGTGATAGAGTATCATCAGATGAATGCATATTTGAAATATCAAGGCGTTCCATGAAAGGAAACAGATGTTATAATACATTTACCGAAACATTAAGTTTATGAATGTGCTAAGATTGTGACCTTGACCTTGGGGAAATGGGTGGGCGGTGAGTCATGAATTTGCTATAGCACGATAGAGTATCATCAGATGAATGCATGTATGAAATATGAAGGCGTTCCCTGTAAATAAACAGAAGTTACACAACATTTACCCCAACGTTCAGTTTATGAACATGCTAAGTTTGTGACCTTGACCTTGGGGTAACGATTGGGTGGGCGGTGGGTCATGGATTTTCTATAGCACGATAGAGTATCATCAGATGAATGCATGTATGAAATATCAAGGCGTTCCATGAAAGGAAGCAGATGTTATAAGACATTGACCCAAACGTTAAGTTTATGAATGTGCTAAGTTTGTGACCTTGACCTTGGGGTAAGGGCTCGGTGGTGTGTCATGGATTTGCTACAGTATGATAGAGGGTCATTTGAGGAATGCATGTATGAAATAACAAGGTGTTCCATGAACGGAAACAGAAGTTATAAGACATTTACCCAACGTTAAGTTTATGAATGTGCCAAGTTTGTGACCTTGACCTTGGGGTAAGGGCTGGGTGCTGGGTCATGGATTTGCTACAGCATGATAGAGGGTCATCTGAGGAATGCATGTATGAAATAACAAGGTGTTCCATGAAAGGAAACAGAAGTTATAAGACATTTACCCAACGTTAAGTTTGTGGACAACGACGACGACGCCGACGACGCCGACGACGCCGACGAAGTTTGTGGACGCCGACGACGCCGACGACGCCGGGGGTATGCCATAAGCTCTTCTGCACTTCGTGCAGGCTAGCTAAAAAACGGGTTCCATCATGTACCAATAAATGTCGAACATAGAACATTTTTCGGTTTTCGTTACAACGATATATATATATTATCAATGGACAATATTGCCGTATGTACGGGGCGCCAAGTGGGACATGGCTCAATTTTGTCAACAAAATTCATTTTTGTGCCACAAAATTCAATTCTGTGTCACAAAATTCAATTCTGTGTCACAAAATTCAATTCTGTGTAACAAAATTCAATTCTGTCAATTCTGTGTAACAAAATTCAATTCTGTGTCACAAAATTCAATTCTGCACACGCATGTAAGAAGGACTACCATTGGTCAGAAACTGCACTGGAGAAATGGGTCACGGTCACCGATCTACACATTCAATGTCGATGATTCATTTCTCATTCTGCCGATGATTCATTTCTCATTCTGCCATTTTGCTTCAACTATCTCCAAACAGTCAAACGTTGACAAAACCCATTCGTATTTAAATCTCATTTGCGTTATAATTGTACACATAATTCATGTACATGTAGATCTCCCGCGAGTACTGACGTCATTTATTGTGTATCGCAAGGTACATCTGCCCCAGTTAAATCAATAATACACGCGCTGTGGCTTGTGTTCTGACTGCTGTCTGTGTTTATAAACAGAATGTGTGTATTGGGCCATTTGAGGAAACCATTTGTAGTATTTGTGTAGATACCATGGATATATACTAAGATGGTGTATACTGTAAATAATGCATGTAGACACATAGTTGCGAACACGTAACTTCGCAACTAGTAGACACATATCCAATACCATTTGTTTCACAATGTTAGATCTACTGTTAGAATACGACGTCATCTAATGTCATTTTCGAGCATAAAACGTTACCTGATAAATAGAATACCAGGCTAGTGTATTTTAATATCAAGTTTATCAGGCTCGGCTCGGAAACGGTAGGAATTCCTCGGCAAGCCGAGGAATTCATACACGTTTCCTAGCCTTGCCTGATAAACTTGATATCAAAATACACTAGCCTGGTATTCTGTATATATGGGCATGCTCTCAGGTCTAGCTATGTCCTGGCTACTTTATGTTTGACCCTGTTTACATACTTGAGGGAAAATTCTGAATATTTTTCTTATTTCTCCTTCAAAGTATATATGCTTATATGGTGTGACCACTCATTTGTAATCATAATATAACCAAAATAACTGTCCATAAAGAAGTATAATATTGATATATTGGGTTATATTTTCGCATTGAAATATTTAAACCTGCAAGTGTACTCCACCATCTAGTAAAATGGACTAAGACCGATCTCAACCAATCAACGTAGAGATGACGTAGACTATCCTACACAAACTAATTTGTGTGGACAAAAATGAATTCTGTCCCACAAAACTGAATTTTCTTCACAAAACTCAATTCTGTCTTACAAAATTGAATCCTTTATAACAAAAATGAATTTTGTATACGAAACGTATGCAGAATTGAATTTTGTGACACAGAATTGACAGAATTGAATTTTGTGACACAGAATTGAATTTTGTGACACAGAATTGAATTTTGTGATTTTTAGTGTTACAAAACTCAATTTTGTACACATAATTAACCTGTCCTGCATGGCGCCCCGTAGTACGGACATATTTGTAGCCCATATATATTAAAAAAAATATTAAGACCAGTGATAACATTTCTTAGAAAGTTGGGGCTAAGACTAGTTCTGAACGTTGATGATTTCATTTTATTCGCGCCAGCTGAGAAGATTAATGACCATAAAGACATACTGTTACACTTGTTACAACAGTTAGGCTGGTAAAGGTACATGCCCACGCAGTAGGCACAAAATGTTGTTTATAGGAATTAAATAAGTGTATAATTATGTCACTATTCTACCAGTTCTAAAAATTACGAGTGCCCGCTATACAAATATAATCATTTATTAATTATCAATTTACTGTTATAGCGACGCGCGGCGGTAACAGTCTATTTTGATAATGTGTGGGGACGACGACTTTCACATCACGGCTTACGGTGCGCATGCGCAGTATACTACGCGGTCCAGTAGGCTTCCAGTCGAAACGTCCAGGACGGAAATTGTATGAAACGGCGTCGGCCAACAAAAAGGGCGAAATGTCTGAGGGACAGGCAGTACAGAGAGAGAGTGGTTAATATTGGCGACCAGATCACCAAATGGAAAGAGTTACGTGGAGATTTAGATTTGGACTCGAACAGAGATTTTTCTTCTCAACTTCCGCTACTTCACTGCGCATGTCAAAGATGTGATATGATTGACCGTGTCACGTGACGCGTATTGGTAAAAATAGCACGAGGTCGGAAAATACCCTTTCTGGTCGCGGCATATAAAATGCGATTTAACACCAATTAACATGCGCCGTAATTAAAAATAGCTCGTTAGTGGGTAGACACATGGCTCATATAAGGCATGACAGAAAATGAAAAGTAGTAGTACAGTGTAACCTGCTGCGTGGGCATGTACCTTAGTGAAACATCTTCCTTAGACCCGGGACTATGTAAGGAATATATAGGTTACTTGATAGACAATTCTAAAGACCGAACAGTTATACGCATTCCTCAGAAAAGAATTTCAAAATTAAAAAGGGATATTAAAACGAGTATTAAACAAGGAAACGGTATCGCCAAGAGGACTAGCTAGAATAGCAGGACAATGCGTTTCCATGTACAAATGTGTTTTTCCGGCAAAACTTCTACTAAGAAATTTATACAGACTACTCAACACAAAAAACTCTTGCAGTGACATATTATGCTTAGACAATTCCGCCATAAGTGATTTGCAATGGTGGTATAGTTCACTGTCGCAGTGGAATGGTCTATTGGTGACCAACGAACAAAGTGTTATACAACTAACATCAGACGCATACATTATTGCCTGGGGAGCATGGATAAAGGATCAGAGTGCGCAGGGTTTCTGTGACAAATACATGTCGTTCCAGAGTTCAAATTACCGAGAACTGTCAGCAGTGTTACTGGGGTTAAAGTCCTTTAGACATTTTCTAAGCTACAAAACAATACAAATATTGACAGACAATATAACCAGTGGCATTCATCAACAAGATGAGAGGCAGTTCGTCAGACCTCGACTCTGTGGTTCGCCAAATACACTTACAAGCCATAGATATGGGATCAACTCTGATAGCAAGTTATATATCGGGGACAGAAAACTGGAAAGCCGACCATCTCTCCAGAATGGGCTCTACGTACGAGTGGAAACTCAACACAAACCTGTTCAGATGAATATACAGTTATTGGGACCACACAACATAGACATATTTGCGTCACTCTTGACAACACAGCTACCCATCTACAACAGTCGCTTTTGGGATCCTTACACAACAGCTGTGGACGCATTAGCTCAACAGGATTGGTCCATTATGAACAATTACGTGAATGCACCATTCGGTCTTCTTCCAAAAGTATTGAGTGTCATCAAGCAGCAACGTGCAGTAGCTACTATGATATCTCCCTGGTGTGAGAAACAGCTTTGGTTCATAGACCTACAAAACCTATTAATAGACGCACCAATGCACCTACCAGTGTCAAACAGGACAGTGTTAGCGATAGGGCACAGGGCAGAACCACTGAAAAACAGAAAGTGGAAACTGTACGCTTGGCGGATCGATGGAACACTAGGCTCAGATATTTAGGATGGTCTAAATTAAGCAGTCATCGTTATACTTAGCTAAATCAACGTGGCAATCATACAACACACAGGTAGATAAATATATCTCGTATTGTAAAAACAGAAGCATTGACTTTACATAATTGGGCGGTTCAAATGTTGTTGCAGATTATTTGTGTGAACTCTCGGACACTTTCAAACAGGCCGGCATCTTTACTGAAAACAACGTCAGCAGCATTAACATGTTTGTATGACGCAGTTGGTAAACCATCTCCTATGTATGACAAATATATTAAAATATTACATGTAGGAATTACCAAGTCAGGCACTTCAGCATCTATGTCAAGGACAAAACCTATACATGTAGAGCCATTTGTTCAGTTGTTTGACAGTCGGGGTGAAAACGAAACATTATCGATTAAGCAGTTGAGATTGAAAGTAATTACATTGTTATGTCTTGTATGTATGACAAGGCCCTCGGACTTGGCCCCACAAGGATTATTGTTCAACAAGGACAGCCTGACTACAGACTGCATGTTTATGTCAGTCGATGACATTGAGTTTCTAGCAGATGGCTCGATGACAATTCATTTTTTTTTGGGATAAAAAATGACACTACACGAACTGGTTTCGAAGTGAATATTTCTAAAAATGTGTCGAGCAAAAACATGGATTCAACGGATTGTTTAGAGCAGTAAATCGGCAACCAGATCACATACGGCCAAGTAATACCAAGCCATTGTTGTTAACCTTACATTATCCATACAAGGCAATCACTGCTTCAACGGTAGGCAAAATAATGGAAGAGTCAATTGATTTAGCTGGATTGTCAGGACATGGGTCCACCGCCAAGTCGTTTAGGCCTACATGTGCAACGTTAGCCATGAAAACGGGCATAATGCCAGACACTGCAATGCAGATAGGAAGGTGGAAAACGAAAGAGACATTCTTCAATCAGTATGTGTATCCGGGAGCTCCCAAGACATACACAGAAGCTCTGTTGAATCAGTGAACTCAGCATATGAGAGGGAATTGTAAATAGAAAAAGTTCATCTAAGTATTCTAGTCATGATTATTTCAGTATTATTTTAACAGTATTACTTTTAAATAATTCCAGTCAACATGCGTTGTGTTAAGTTTATTGGAAGTGTTTACATACTTACATGTACTTTGAAATTGGATTAATATGACATTCTACAGACATGTATAAATATCAGTTACTCTAACCGAAGCAAACAGAAAATAGGTGAGGAAATAACGTAAGTTTGCTATTGAAATCGTAGTTATCCGAACTATTTTATGTGGTGTATTGCGCACCTAAATGTGTGCATATAACGTCTTCCGGTGTGTAGATGGTCAACATACTCTAAGGAGCACATCAATAATATACAGCTTCTACACATAAAGCAGATGAGTTGGACCCCTCAGTGCACCAGTGGACAGCATAAGCAAACAGAAAATAGGTGAGGAAATAACGTAAGTTTGCTTTTGAAAATCTCTGTAACCTCTTGCCATATCAACTTGAAACATCATATACACACTGATCACCATGTATTGTGATTAATAAGCATACTACACAAATACCCAGGGTCAAGGACTTTGCATTTCAATACAGGCGCCATCGGGGAGCATTTGTTGGATTTGCCGACCATCTAGTCATTATAGTTCATATATTGAATGTTTAATAAATTAAATTCCAAGCGAAAGCTAGCAATCTATTTTTTTTTTATCTCGTCAACACAGTGCGTATGTGCCGTGAAACACGGTGCCGTGAAACTTTTTCGATACCCTGTCAATACGACCTAATCACTGCGTATGAATATGTGTGGTTGTCATACTAGTCGATTCGTCGATTTTGAGGATGCGGCTGGGGTTATTTTTTGCATCTTAAAGCTATTTGTAGGTGTTGACGGGATAAATAGAATAGGAGGTTAGTGCCGTGAATGGGAACAAATATCTGGCAAGGTTTAGGCAACGGGATGGGCGAGGCTCTGCCGAGCCCATCCCATTTCCGTGCCGCGCCAGATATTTTTCCCATCACGGCACTAACCTACTATTCTCTATTTATAGTTTGGCCCGCCAGTTTCGGCCTTCACGTGCACACGTTTGTTTAAATGTAGCCCGTCCATAAAAGCACTTTCGAATTGTGATACTATTATGTGATTGGTGTGTTGACACCGACTCATGCGTGCACACGTGGTAACAGGTTATTAACTCAAGATTACAAATATATAATGTTGTACTTATTGCGAGCAATTCATGATAGATATTGGTGAAAGAGTTTAAAATAAAAATCCGGTGATATCATTGTTTGACAAACTAGAGCAAACAATAAATTAAAATGTATTACCTTTAACCCGTTCAACACTACATACCTCTATAGCAGTGTTTGCACACAGTGTAGATCATGAAGATCTGCACTTTTTGCAAGTAATTTTCATATTTGTTTGGGGAAAAAACACACCCTTTTCATACATGGACTAATCTGAAATTGGATTGACGGGAAATTACCGTATCAAAATCCATTTCAGTTATTTACATGTAGGAGTAAAAGGGTTAGTACAGTGGAACTCCTCTAAACCGGATACTCAGGAAAATATAGATGTTTACCTTAGATGTGTTTCGCTGCTATGTATATGTATCTCTGAGTACAATGACTTTTCATGATTGCAAAACACTAGAATGTGTCATGAAGTGCTCACATGTCTGATTTACATTGGAACATCTCCAAAACCGGACACCCTGGGAACCTCCCAGTGTCACATGTATTGAGAACCTCTCAGGGTGTCCGGTTTGGAGAAGTTCCAATGCATTACCTTTACTATTAGTGACAGTCCGCCGCGCTGGTCATGCCGGGGCCATTTGTGACTTTGCCTGCGGGGCACGCAAGGCAAAGGCCCTTGTGTTTGTAGAAGTTATCTGGGCACTGGATGCATTGCTTCACTTCATTCGCTTCGCATGTCTTTCCTCTAGAAAACCACAAGAAAAGATATGTTAAATCTGAATATACTGACACGATTTACTAACGCAAGAGTGGGTTGCAGGTGGAAGCATCCGATGGGTACTTTAACGATCGGCGTTCATCCTTACCGGAATTCCGACTGGATACCTGGTTTGTGTTTCAGGGCAGGTTATTCTAATTTCAAGGCTGAATATATTTGTTCTCGATGTAAATATTCCGTTCTGATTTTAGGATTCCCCCCATGCAGCACGTTAAAATGGATGCCATGACCGTGTCTTTTGATATCATTTCTTCACCAGGCAATGATGCTAGGAAACGCATAGGAATTCCGAGGCTCGTCGAGGAATTCCCACCGTTTTCCGAGCCGAGCCTGACATACTTGATAACCTACTTATTCGGTAATGCTTCATGCTACAGTACGAGTTCATGATACGTCATGTCATTTTGCACCTTCGGACATCTACGTAATTTCATGAAATACGTTTACAAAATTTACAATATGTTCCGTAAATGGCATCAAAGGATGCCAAATTTTGTCAACGTTTGACTTTATTTATGAAAAAGATTGTAATTTTTGTAAACGTATTTAATGAAATTACGCAGATGTCCGAAGGTACCAAATCACATCGCGCGTCTCATATGATGTGCGTTTCATGTCATGTGATGTTGTTCGATCAATGATATGTTAATATCTGGAATTTATCATGGGGCAAAAAACAGTGAGGGGGATGGTCGAAAAATATATTCAATTAACCACTTTACACAGGGCCATAATGAAAACACGTTTTTATTGTTTGTTTCTATTTTTTTTATAAATCCTGATATGCCCCATGCCTTCTCAGTGGGCACATAATGTTCTTTTAATATAGGAGTCGCTATCAGTAAAATACATATTACTAAATGATTATATCTGTAAAGCGGGCACTCGTACTTTTTAGAACTGGTGGAATAGTGACACAATTATACACTTATTTAATTCCTGTAAAGAACATGTTGTGCCTACCGAGTGGGCATGTACCTTTACATGATCAAATTATGCCATATTTAGAAAGACATTTCCTTTATAGACGATAGTGAAATTAATTTAAATAAAATATATTAGTAACCATTGGTTAAAAAATATGTTTATAATACTGAAAAATAACTGTCGTTGCAAACGCTGTTTCATCGCTTTCTAAGCATATTTGAGAAACGCCATGTGATTTTCGTAATTTCATGAAATAAGTTTACAAAATTTACAAAATGGCGTCAACTGTTGACAAAATGTTCAGAGTACATATGGAATTATACTCTGAAAATTTGGTCATATGAAAAATATTTTAAATTTTGTAAACGTATTTATTGAAATTACGCAGATGTCCGAAGGTACAAAATCACATGGCGTGTCTCAATTTAGACCCTGTGCCTTTCAGTGCTTACGCTGACATCTGTATCTAGGATTAGCGCTCGATGGAGGTATAGTGGCGAACCACGTCTCATAGCAGGAACACGTGCCACCGTTGCAGTACGCCTTGCCCTTAGGTCGTATGCAATCCCCGTCCGTTGTACAACTACCGCCAAGCTACAAAACCAAAACGTGAAAATAGTTAACCGATTGAAGTCTATGCATGCAACACTTTTTATTTAAAACTGTCATGATATTTTTGTTTATTTCTCCATAAAAGTATATATTGTTACGCTCATTTGAACCGTTTCATCTCGTTATGATAGAAGTCCGAAAACTTTACCCACCGAGCCTCTGATCAGTTCCATAATTCGCATATCAAATAGAAACGAGTATGAGAATAATTCTGTTAAACACAGAGGATATCCGCCAAAGAGCAGACAACTTGTTGATATACAATATGTTTCTGTAGGCAAATGTCACTGACTGTTTTCGAATCTAGTTGAAAATCTCAACAAAGAAATAGTTTCAATATTAGCAATGCAGTATCATTATAATATGCCATATTATAGGTTTCTGGGGGCCGTTTTACTAAACTTTGTACGACTAACATGTTCTTAGGGCAATATTATGGTAGTCTGTACATTTCAAATTAACAATGTGTTCTTGTAAACAATTATTGGATTTACATTTAGTGAGCATAGGCATGCAGCCTATGCTCAATAAATGTAAATCCATCAATTGAAATTTACAGGATATTTTAAGTCTGCACTTACGAACATTTTAGTCGTATAAAGTTTAGTGAAACGGCTGCCCCCTGTTCTTTGTACACCCCCCCCCCCCCCTGAATCCGCACTTGTATACTACGTGTGATATCGCTGCTATGTCATGGCTTACAACACTTATGTATTACATGTAATTAACGACACTAAACTCAACTGGTTAAATAAACATTTTCTTACATTTGACATACATTATTTTATAAAAAAAAAAGAAAAAAAAAGAAAAAAGAAGAAATAAACAAAACGAAGAGAACACAAACAAGCAAATCAAGCGTACAATGACATTGCATGTGCGACAAAGAGTTATGCAAGGCACGTTGTACTGAAGGTTGTATTGAATGCGACCGTCCCGTGATTCAGAGGCAATAATGTGATTGGTTGAAGGACACACATGATGGTGACGTTACTGACGTCATTCGTCATGTTTGCGGATAATATCACGTTTATATAATACTGATGTTGCTTTCATACAAGTGTAATTCCCGTGTTTTACAAGTTTATTGGCGTTGTCATGGATTGTCGCGGTTGTCAACAATCATCAATAAACATAAACAATGTACAATATTTAGTATAGATCCAATTTACCTACTCTGTCATATACAATAATACGTGCTGATAACATTATAAAAGACACGAGATTTAAAATAACAAATAATGCTAAAAAAAACTTGCACATTGCATTTTTTTCTCAACGTATGGTGGTCAATTTTGGACATAAGCCAGTTGTTTTTAATATATATTATATATTCATTGCTTATCAATATTTTACATATTCACTTATGTTTGGAAGTATTTTATCCCCCATCCCTGGGCCCCTGCACCAATACCCGGTATGGGGGCATTATAATTTGCAACTGTCTGTCCGTCCGCCCGTCTGTATGTCCGTCATATATAGTTTGACAGACGAACCAATTCTACAGTTTGATTCCGATTAACTTCATTTTTTGTATACATAAACATCATCAAGTGCCATAAGTTTGTAATGTTAACATTTCTTTTTACATTAGCTCCAATAATATCTGGAGCAATTTTTATCCCATCGCATAGCGAACACTGGATATAGGGATGCAAAAGTCGTACGTCCGTTCGTCCGTCTGTCTGACTATCCATCATGTTTTCCATTCTGCTATAACTGCTTTACCGTATGGAAGATTGGCTTGAAACTTCATGTACATGTTTCTCATCATTCATCATCACAGTCGTGCTCCCATGTGCCCAAGGTCACGGTACAAAAACGGTCAAATAATGTTTTGACACTTCGTGTGAATGTCTGTCATCATCCATAGTTTCATTTCTAACCCCAAAGTCAAGGTCAAATAACTTGGAAACTTCCACTTCGGGAGACTGGAGGCAAACCATCAGTATTGTTATGCCAATGATCGATGTGAACTTGAGTGACATGTTGTGTGTATATACATAATTTTGAAATTTGTATGTGGTCATGCATTGAAATATGATGTTAATCCGGTAATTACCTCTGATTAACCGCTGTACTGGAAGGCTCTCATCGTGATTATAAAAGAAACGGCCAGCAGCTGTTTGCGTGATATCGTATTATGATTAGGCTGATTTCACAAAATCATGAGCTTCCTCGGATGTATTGATCAGCTGATGCAGGATCTGGTCTCTCGGAACTGCTGCCAAATGCTGAACGGAAAAGCAGTAGCACGAGCGGTCATTTGTCATTTGCTAGTAGACAACGCTTTGAATTCAATCCTCGTCTCACGGAGCCAGGACATATGACAGAAATGGTTTGATAATTGAACCCGTCGTAAATGAAGGACCTGCTCGAAGTGAAAAGTGATTGGACATATCACGGTAGATAATTATAGTGCTGAAGCATATGGCGACATTACTGAAGTTAGCAAAATATACGACGTTCTTCTGTCCGTTAATCTTACTGTTCAGTATTTTGTTAAAAGTGATATTATTCACGTTTCTCTGAAGGTAAATAGTCATTAAAAGAATATCGAATAGCAGCACTTTGACTTCAGTATATGGACATGATATACATATTTAAGAACATTTATAAAAGCAGAGCGATCATGTGATAGGGAACTTAATTTTACACACTATCGCTTATAATGCTTCCCTTCTTCGCTGCCACAGGCCACAATCAAAATCTGAAATCAGCGTATGTGTTATTTGCAAATGATGCAAGACCGAGACTACCAACAACAAACTACATCAAACTGTCAGATCAGGACATCATGCTGTTTGTAGGAGCGCCAGGTAATGGGCAGGCTTATATGGGCTTACCTCGTCATTGAATCCGTCTTAATAAGAAGTGCAAATGCAACTTGAGATATGATTAGAGGCAAAGGCATGACAAAATCACAGCAAGCAGAATGGTTAGTATTATTATTTTCATGCGCAGAAGTAAAGAGTGGCATACAGGAGTTCTGTTAAAATCAGTATCACACACGTGGCCAACACATTAAATGTGGTCAAGCAAACCAAAGCGAGAGACTACAAAGACACGCATTGAAACATTCTCATTATTTCTTCTTGAAAGAAATCCGTTCAACGAAGATCATTTGTTGCGAAATATAGAAACAAGCGTGTCATCTGATTCCTCAACAAATATCGACAGGGCAAAAGAAACTGTGTCGAATGTACTAAACAAAATGTTTAGCAATACTGTAATGGATTATTCGTTCAAACGATCACACAAAGCAGTGACACGTAACACCAAACCTTCAGTAAAAGTAGACAGTGAAGCAATTAATGTCTATCCACAGTTGCTTTTCCAACGACCTACAGTAGTTTTCAATGGATCGGATGTGACATGTCACACGATATTTAAATACGAACTGTTCAGTATCCCGTCATCTCTATTTGATTCATCGGGTTTTCTAAGACAGACACAAAAACAACAGCGTTAGCAGATGCAATATGGGCCATGGGAAACTGTTGCAACATTGAGATGGAAAACGAGAACGTAAATCATGTGATTGATTGTGGATCTCTATTACACCGTATTCCATGGCAACAGGGTTCTAGATGTCCTGGCATCTGACAGACATATGTAGATTACAGGGTGTGACACTGCATCACGGCTCTTCGGTATATGTAAGGGGCATGCACTGACGAAAGTAATGAATGACGAAAATGTAAATGCATTTGCAGAAGTGTTCATTGATAGCAGCGCAAAGGATGGTGTATTGCGAGCTGGTGAGAGTGTACTTAGTGAGATTTTACTGTGGGGTTATATCAGGAGGACTAGATACACTTCGCTCCAGAAATTTACTATCAAAGTCTCGGCAGTACAACGTGTGTACAGGTGCATGCACTGCCACCTACATCAGCAGCAGCGAAATACCACAGTATGAGGGAGTACCTAACTGGATTGATTCACAGATGAACTGGCACCACAGGAATGGGGATGGTTTGTTGTAAAACAAGATACTGCCTAGAAATACATATTTTCCACCTGCTTCCGAAAGTCTCATGAAGACTATCAGGTGTAGCTGAATAAACTGAAGTGCGATACAAAACGTTGTACATCCAGAAAACATGGACTTGGATGTTCCACAGGATGCGGCAAATGCAGAGGTGTGGCATGCACTAACTTTACAAACCTCAGTTAGTCCGACCTATTGAGTAGACTTATAACCCAACTGACATATTAATACAAATGGACAATCAAACTGAGGTGAGTGAATTGATTTTAAGAGCTAATTATCTCTATTTCAAACTACTTGTAGCATAGTTTACGCATGAAATATGTGATATTACACATTGAGATAACGAGTCTCCACCTGAGATGTTATGTTTGCAATTTGTAGTGAATGAGCGAGTTTTTCGTGTACATGCTATTTTGACGGCCATTTTTAATTTGAATGTCAATGACAGAGCAATTCAATTCATATATAGTATCAGTATCAGAGGTGTTTACCTTTAACTATGTATTTGAGCACTGTACATTGTGCCAAAAATTATTTACAAATGATAATATGACAAAAGTAGCGTGATATATCTGTATACGACGGCCATCTTGGATTTATGCAAATTAAGCTTGTTTCCCCTGCTTCGATTTTTCTAGACTTTTAGTATGTTATCATAAACACTTCACAGACACATATGCAAGTAAAATAGTTTCTGTTGCAATTTTGTTAAGGTTGGGCTACAAATTGATATAGGCTGACTGGTCTATAAACACCGTTCTATATGGTATGTGTAAACTACTGGTTGAATTGTGAGAAATTAATCTTACTACAAGTGGATAAAGCGTGGCATGGATGCTAAAATGGTTAAACATCCCATAATTTATTAAATTGCCATGAAAACAGAACATCGCTTAGGTCTTTAACGGGCGTTTTTTTTTTCGTTTCAATTTTTATTTCTCTGATTTTCTGCTGGGGCCCGTTTCACTAAACTTCGTACGACTAAAATGTTCGCACGTGAAAATTTCGGATCGTCTGGAAATTTCAATTGATGAATTTACATGTATTGAGCATAGGCTGCATGCATATGCAGCCTATGGTCAATAAATGTAAATCCAAACATTGCTAATGTGAATTTTACAGACTGTAATGTTCACCAGAAATTAGTGCGCTCAGGCCTGCAATTTGGTGGCTTCTAACCAGAGGCGTCTACTGCTAATGACGAGCAGCCTACGGCAACGGCCGTGGACGATCGGAGGACGATCGCGCCACCTACGGAAAGAGCCGAGGACTACCGGATGACCGGTGAAGACCGACACTTCAGAGAAGAACACGTCGAACTGCACGCTAGAAGTAGAACTGAGGTATAATCCGGTATTTTAAAGGATTGTTTTACTAATGTCAGACCTCCAAGAGGCTTGATATTACAATGGCGACGAGGATATCAGAATAGTTGTCACGGCGTGGGAGAACTTGCAGTTGCAAAACAATTTTGCAAGCTGCGTATCTGGAGACTGGAGTTGATATCCAGACCAGATCAGCCGGCGTGGGAAATTGTCCATTTCCACATTGGAATCCACGTTTATCTCTTCAAGAGAGTAAACACAGCGTTGTATTCAATATAGTCCCCCATAGTTGCTTGAATTGGATTGTATTTTTCAATAAAGTGTGATTTAGTTCATGTTTTCTTTTGTTTTTTATTTTATTTCGTGATATAAGCGGCTCAATTTTCGCGGGAAAAGAAACACCAAACGGAAAATTCGGGTTTCCATCTAATTTTACAAGGTTATTATAATATAATCATCAATTGTAATTAATAAATAATTTCCCCAAAGTAATTTGTTTTTAGGTAAAATAAAAAAGGAAATCATTAAAACCATTATTTTTTTCAAAGACGGTTCAAGTGAAAGGAACTGGGGGTGCATTCTGAAAATTTGCTTCAATTTTCTATTGTTGATTCCAAGAATCGATTAAATAGCCCATACTAAGTTGTAGTTGTTGCACAAGTGTAATTTGGCAGTAGAAAAAGTTGTAATTTTGACTGGTAATTTTGTTTAATTTAAATTCATAAGGTCCCCTTTGTACATAATGGCCCCAGCACCAGGGCCAATGCGGGTTAATTACGCATCCGCAAATGAATTGATTTCTATACCAGGTATTGGTGTCAAATTGGCTGAAGCAATAATTACATTGAGAGAATACCAGGACAATTTAGATCAGGATCTTTTGGAAGTCATGTTGCGAGCAAAACTAAGTCCTTCAGAGTTGGCTGCACTTGACTTTACACCAAATTCGGAGCTACCAGTCCGATACAACGTGCGACTTGCTGAACCATTGCCAACACCGCC
This sequence comes from Conchocele bisecta, assembly GCA_029237695.1. Lineage (NCBI taxonomy): Eukaryota > Metazoa > Mollusca > Bivalvia > Lucinida > Thyasiridae > Conchocele > Conchocele bisecta. The sequence goes on from CM055269.1 coordinate 88,650,850, forward strand.
TTCAACAAACTTGCCATTTGTTACACAGCCCCGCGAGCTCACTAAGTCCGTTCATTTGACCCCCAAACGAGCACTAAGTCCCACCCGGAATGTTTTACAACCAAGTTGTAAACCAAGTCGGGTGGTGGATACCGGTGAGGAATTTGATGACAAATTGTCATTGGAAAGGCGCTTTAGAGAATGGGAGGAGGATGAATGTGCGTGTGCATCGATGGGCAGTTATAATAACACTAAGGCGGAAGTGGAGCAAACATTGCATTTGGTGTCACAATTCTTACAAACTGACCCTAGGTACAAGGGGGGTCTCTGTCAAGGTCATTACCAAGGTCAGGAATGATCGAGACAAAATTGTCTCCCCTATTATCATATGAACCAAGTATACTTCAATTGTTATGACGTTAAGTCCAATATATCTTGATCTGACGAACGAAAAGTGGTAACAATGCAGTTGAAGTGTAAGGGATAGGCTAGAGTAGATAAGTACACGTATACACGTAGTCATTTAATCACTTATAATGTACACTATATTACATGGGGAACACACAGGAATACATGATACATTGATATGCGAACATCACTGTACTGTGCATGATACTATTCAATTACTACAAGGTTGTAAGCCAATCGACTGTTATACTTTAACGCAACTTAAAAGCTATAGACGAATAAACTCAGTATGTGGTATCTCAATGGTCCCGTAGTGGACAATAGTATGAATGCACAAGTACTTTGATGATCGCTAATCAAAGTGTGAAATAACATACAAGTATAACATGGCATAACGAACATTGGAGGACAAATGACAATCATCTGAGCTACCCCAGTGCTGGCCTATCTCAATAGATAGTGGTAATAACTGAGTATCAAGGTCCCAAGGTCTACCTCACCCGCAGTATGAGGTCTAGTCAACAATATGGCTATAATCCAACTTCAAGTGGATTAATCCATAAACAATATATGTAGTCTTACTACAATCCTTTAGCCATGATATGCCATGATAGGAGTATTACCATACACTATCAAAGTATACATATGTATTGCCTATGCAATATATTTCCAAAGTATGAATGTCAAAGTCAAAGCCGGATTTGGTTACATCACATGATAGTCAATAACGATAATGTTCCGGAAGCTGGTACCGGAAGTAAAGTTCCAAAGGTAGTATTATTTCCGGAAATGGTGGACCAGATGTAAAGTTCCCATGGTATCACTCGACTGTAGCAACCCGGATGTGGTGGACCGATGTAAAGTATCCATGGTGAATCAATGGGTTGTAATACCGGAAGTGGTAGACCGGATGTAAAGTTCCGATATAATACAAATGGCGATTATCACGTTGGCTAAGACGCCGGGAAAAGTTTCACTTAGGTGACATTCAACTCGGTGGTAGTATAATGATATGATATGTGTGTATGGCGTTTCACTTCACTAAACTATGGCTGTGACTGTCTGCTGAACGCGATGTAGCTATCACACACTGCTCTATACAGGCCTGTACCCGGAGCTGCTACACACACTGCGCCAGACAGACGTACGGACACTCGGACGACCTTGTACTCTGCACTGACTGGGGTCTGCCCTCAACGAGTGGACCAAAACGTCCAATGTTGCCCGCTGGAGCGATCTCAAGAGGCTACACAAATGAAATGAGTCTCCAATTACTGGACGAATACGCACAGACAGACAGACAGAATGCACAACGGGCTAGAACGGGAATCGAACAACGGCAAATCACAGCTGAAATAAAATGTTGTAGGTACATACCAAAATCCTCCGTGTCACTGGTGAATACAGTACTATCTTTCTGTTACCAGAAAATATGTGTCCCACCAACACATAGCGAGACATCGCTTATATATGCACCAGTGAAACCATGCACGGAATAATGAATATGCCTACCCCTCGTTCGACATCTCACATAAATACTACAAAACCATGGCTTTTGCCATTTCACCCGTGGGTTATATTTGGCATAAATATATGTTCCCACGCCATAAATTCAACCAAACCAGTGTACAGCCCTCGTGGAATAAATACCATCCAACATGGTATACCCCACACTACCATAAATCTGCACACTATAGACCCAGATCTCATAATCCGAAATCTACTCGACTGGTCTCGACAATGCGAAGGTCGCTTTTTGGCCCCGCTAAACCCCTCCATATCGGTCCTACGGCTATACACTCAAATGAGAGTGTAGCACATACTAAACTCAAATATCGTGGTCATTTACGGAAATGTCACGACACAAAGCATCACCAGTATGGGATCTGATATATCCGTGTTGGCCAGTACCAGGCTATGCTGAAACACTAACCCGTAGCATACATAACAGGGCAGACCATGGTATGGTCTGCGCTATATCTGGCTTCACCTACAGAAAGTCCCTTATCTGGTGAACAACTGACACGCGGACAAACTCGGCTGGCACGGATAGTGGACATCCGTAATACTAAAAGGGGTCTTTTCCCTAGCGAAAACAGCACACGCAGTCAACGAGTTCTCTACCACACACATGCATAGTCTGTGGCAAATATGGCGTGACATCAGTAAAACATTGCTCCTAAAATGGACGTGTATTTAAATCCGCAAAAAGGACACGCATAAACGTATTTCCACCAATACAACATAAGCCCCGTTATTACACGCACATTGTACATGGGAAATGTACATGCTAAATCACAGGTGTGTAAAAATCACAGGTGTGTGAAGTCACAGGTATGTGGAATCACAGGTATGTGAAATCAATAGTACGCACAACAATACAACACAGTACCACACATCACAAATATACAATTATACGGAATCCAGAATGTACAAGAATGCACGTGTCACGCGACATATCTCCCCCTAAACAAAAAGTGTTTACACTTTCGTGCATAATCGCGAGACACGTTGGCACAGCTGAATCTACCCCGATATCCTGCTCAGGTAGCCTGCCCACTTTATCTCATGTTCCTCTATATGGGTGTGTCCTGGTGCGTCCCTCAGGACATGGGTGAACTCCCGTAAGATCTTTCTGACTTGGGTCTTTTGTTTCTTGCCTAAATCAGGCGACAGGTCAACTTTGCTCTCCGTATCGGACTCTAATCCCCTGGGACATAACATGTTTTCTTCGGCACTACACCCACTTGGACTAGGATCACCCTCTACTGTGTCTTCTATCACGGCCGCATTTATTACAGTGAGTATTCCCTTCCCCGGGTGCTCAGGCCTAGTCTCGTACCTCTTTAACATGTTTGCATGAAAGGTTTTCAACTTCCCTCCCCTGTCAACCCTATAGACCTACTCATTAACTACCTCTGTTATGGGGTATGGTCCCTTCCACCTAAGAAGCAATTTGTTGTTGTCTGTCGGTAGTAGTACAAGTACCTGATCTGCCACTGCATACTGCCTACTACGGGTCTTACGGTTGTAGTACTTTGCGTACTTTTTGGACGCACTCTTCAAGTTCTCATGCGCGATTTCGCACGTTTTCTCGAGCCGTTCGCGCAAGTCGAGGACGTACTGATACGTCGTTTTGACGTTGTCCTCTATGTCCTTCTCGGACCACAGATCTCTTAGTATGCTCATCGGACCCCGAACGGTCCTTCCGTACAATAGTTAAAACGGTGAGAAAGCCAAACTTTCTTGAGGGACTTCGCGATACGCGAATAAGAGCGCGTTAATGTATTTGTCCCAATCTTTGGGACGTTCGCTTGCCATTCTACGAAGCATTTGCTTTAACGTACCATTGAATCGTTCCACGAGACCGTTACACTGTGAGTGGTACGGTGTCGTGGTTAATTGCCTCAGCGATAACAATCTACTAACTTCCTCCATGACTGCCGACGTAAATTGACTACCTCGATCGGTGAGCATCTCCTCGGGGATACCCAGTCTACTGAACATATCCACGAGAGCTTCCGCGACTCGTCCGGCCTCGATGCCTGGTAGTGGTACCGCTTCTGGGTACCTAGTTGCATAATCAACTAACGTTAGTATGTAACGATTCTTCCGATCGGTAGCTGGAAAAATTGGCCCTACAATGTCAACTGCGACTCGTTTGAACGGAGTGTCTATCAACGGCATAGTTCCTAACGGAACCTTGGTGATGTGTCCCTTTGACACAGTCTTTTGACATATGTCACAAGACCTACAAAACCGTGTAATGTCACTGCCCACGCCTGGCCAATAAAATTCTGACAACACTCGATCAGTTGTCTTCTTAACCCCTAAATGGCCCGCCATGATTGATTCATGTGCCACTTTCATCACGGTAGTCCTCAGTGTTTTTGGGACTACCAGCTGATGGTACATCCTACCTGACCCTATCGATTCGAAATTACGATACAACAAGTCTTTTCGGTATGCGAATTTCGATTTGTTTCCGTTCTTACTTGACCGTACCGTTCCGTCTTTTGCGTTATTTCGAACGGACGTCAATGTGACGTCATGTGCCTGCGCCTCTTCGAATTCATCGCGTGATACGTTCGCGATTGCGGTAGGGACTTTGAGGGTCTTATATGATTCGTCTCGGGCTGTCGTTTGTGACCTAGTTTCAACTGCGCACGATTTTGCGCCTCTAAAATGGGATATCACCGGTAATTCTGACCCGTCTACATTACCTATGGTAACATCATACATTGTATTTGTCATGCAAAGGGCTTCTACCTGACCTTTGAAAAAAGGTGTATCTAGATCTACCCGGGCGGTAGGAATTCCACTCATTTTACTCCTATTTACCAGCATGCATGTTGAAACTTTGCTTAAAAACTGATCTGGTTGTACTGAGCTTTCCCTGACGACCACCCCGGTACACCCAGTATCTCGCATTACTGTGACCTTTTCCCCATTTAATGTGCCCTCTGCTACGGGTAGCCTATCCATACCAAATGTACATCCGTTAATTAACTCCGGCTGTATCTCGCTACCAGAACATACAATAGTGGTTTCGGTATCAACCATACAGAAATTTCCTTGGTTTTCCCCTGGTTGTTCCGTGTTTTGCCATCTACCTCTACCTCTGCCTCTAGTGTGCCTTCCACTTCTACCTCTATTTCTACCTCTGTACCGACCTCTCTGTTCTTTATCTGCAAAACTTACATGTTTCTCTTCCTCGACTACTGCTGCCTTGTAAGCTGAGGACCGGTCACGTTTAGGACAATCGTAGGACATGTGACCTTCTTTGCCACAATGGTAACATGTCCCGCGATGCCTATCATAGCCGTTTCTACTGGTACTTCTGTCATAACTACCTCTACTCGGGTTTCTATCATAACTACCCCTACTTGGGCTTCTATTTTGGTCTCTATTCTGATATCTGTCCCTATATCGACTCCTATCTCTGGATCGATTATCTGCACTACTTACTTTGCGCCTCTGGTTATCTACTGACCTGTACTCATTTCTGTTACTAGTACTGTTCCTCTGAACTACATACTTGCTACCTCCTCTAGCTTCTGCAAAGTAATCTGCCTGAACCGCCATCTGATCTATCGAGTCAAATGTTTTCTCTTTGAGAAATAAGTAGAGCTCACGACTGCATATACTTAACATCTGATCTCTGATCATGTAGTCTAGTACTCCATCATATGTTCTATTCACCTTACCTAACTCAAACCATCTATCTAAATAGTTCTTTGACCGACTGACATATTGCACAAATGATTCACTGTGATCAGGTTTGGTGTTTTTGAACATGCGTCTGAACCCATCTTCCGTTAGATAAAAACATTTCAACAAAGCGGATTTCAACTTATCATAGTCAAGAGCATCATCAATAGGTAGTCTAGAATATACATCTAATGCCTTGCCCTTCAATAAAGCACTCAAGTGTAGTGACCACTTATTTCTCCCCCACCTTTGAATTGCTGCGTACCTCTCAAATCTAGCTAAGTAGCTATCCATGTTGTCATTATTCTGATCAAAATGTGGCAGCTTCGGACCGAATGCTCTGCCATTGTCCCTATCATGTCTATCTTCATCTACTACTCCACCCCTTTCTACCTTTGCCATTTGTACCTGGTGCTTAGTGTCTAGTTCTCGCAATTTAAATTCTAGAGCTAACTGTGCTTCATTGGCATCTATTCTATCTTTCCCCATCTGTCGCTCAACCTCTTTAGCTAACTGCTCAGCATCTAATCTATCCTTCTCAGCCTGTCGCTCAACCTCCTTAGCTAACTGCTCAGCATCTAACCTATCTTTCTCCATCTGTCGCTCAACTGCTAACTTATCTTTCTCAGCCTGTCGTTCAACCTCCTTAGCTAACTGCTCAGCATCTAACCTATCTTTCTCCATCTGTTGCTCAACCTCTTTAGCCAACCGCTCAGCATCTAACCTATCTTTCTCAGACTGCCTAGCCTCTAGTCTTTCCTGTCCGTCTCTCTCCTGCTCTTCCTTTACAAAGACCCTTAACTCTGAATCTGCTAGCCCTAAGCTTTTGCCTATCTCCATTAGCTCCTTAATGGACGACATTCTCACTCTCAACTCAACTCCGGATTATCGATGTACACGCTTTACCCGACGGTACACAAGGTCTCTAGCACTCAAATCACTTGGTGATTTGTGCGAGTCTCTTGCTTCACGTCTATAAGGTTAAGGTAAATCAATCCGGTCTCTACTCCTAACGACGGTATAAGTTTCTCAATTCGGGTAAGTCAATCCGGTATATGTATGGTCTAATGTAATGGTATATTTACAATTTCCCCTCTATGGTACTGGACAAAAAAAATTGGGGACTGGTTATAGACACCTGGCAGGATATAGTATTGTTCATACACAATATAATAGTGATAGTAATCTCGCCTCAGATGTAGAAGTGTCCAGTGATAACCTAGAACACCCGCTGTGCCATCATCACAGGGAGGTACTGTTCAACAAATCAAAAATTACAATGACCCTTACATCGACTATCTCAAAAATCGTCTCAACTCTACACTTCTGTACCTAGGTAGTCAAATCATGTATGTGGTGATGTATTAGTGCCTAAGTGTTGTAGGGCATCTTACATTAACTCCCAAGGCAAACAAATACAATATTGAATTTTGACGACGTAGGGGTACAGCTATTCTAGCCTCCTTACTTCAACTGCTTTGAAGAAACTGATTATAAAAAGAGGAAACAATACCCCACTTCTGACACCATTGTCAAGGTCATTACCAAGGTCAGGAATGATCGAGACCAAATTGTCTCCCCTATTATCATATGAACCAAGTATACTTCAATTGTTATGACGTTAAGGCCAATATATCTTGATCTGACGAACGAAAAGTGGTAACAATGCAGTTGAAGTGTAAGGGATAGGCTAGAGTAGATAAGTACACGTATACACGTAGTCACTTAATCACTTATAATGTACACTATATTACATGGGGAACACACAGGAATACATGATACATTGATTTGCGAACATCACTGTACTGTGCATGATACTATTCAATTACTACAAGGTTGTAAGCCAATCGACTGTTATACTTTAACGCAACTTAAAAGCTATAGACGAATACACTCAGTATGTGGTATCTCAATGGTCCCGTAGTGGACAATAGTATGAATGCACAAGTACTTTGATGATCGCTAATCAAAGTGAAATAACATACAAGTATAACATGGCATAACGAACATTGGAGGACAAATGACAATCATCTGAGCTACCCAGTGCTGGCGTATCTCAATAGATAGTGGTAATAACTGAGTATCAAGGTCCCAAGGTCTACCTCACCCGCAGTATGAGGTCTAGTCAACAATATGGCTATAATCCAACTTCAAGTGGATTAATCCATAAACAATATATGTAGTCTTACTACAATCCTTTAGCCATGATATGCCATGATAGGAGTATTACCATACACTATCAAAGTATACATATGTATTGCCTATGCAATATATTTCCAAAGTATGAATGTCAAAGTCAAAGCCGGATGTGGTTACATCACATGATAGTCAATAACGATAATGTTCCGGAAGCTGGTACCGGAAGTAAAGTTCCAAAGGTAGTATTATTTCCGGAAATGGTGGACCAGATGTAAAGTTCCCATGGTATCACTCGACTGTAGCAACCCGGATGTGGTGGACCCGATGTAAAGTATCCATGGTGAATCAATGGGTTGTAATACCGGAAGTGGTAGACCGGATGTAAAGTTCCGATATAATACAAATGGCGATTATCACGTTGGCTAAGACGCCGGGAAAAGTTTCACTTAGGTGACATTCAACTCGGTGGTAGTATAATGATATGATATGTGTGTATGGCGTTTCACTTCACTAAACTATGGCTGTGACTGTCTGCTGAACGCGATGTAGCTATCACACACTGCTCTATACAGGCCTGTACCCGGAGCTGCTACACACACTGCGCCAGACAGACGTACGGACACTCGGACGACCTTGTACTCTGCACTGACTGGGGTCTGCCCTCAACGAGTGGACCAAAACGTCCAATGTTGCCCGCTGGAGCGATCTCAAGAGGCTACAAAAATGAAATGAGTCTCCAATTACTGGACGAATACGCACAGACAGACAGACAGAATGCACAACGGACTAGAACGGGAATCGAACAACGGCAAATCACAGCTGAAATAAAATGTTGTAGGTACATACCAAAATCCTCCGTGTCACTGGTGAATACAGTACTATCTTTCTGTTACCAGAAAATATGTGTCCCACCAACACATAGCGAGACATCGCTTATATATGCACCAGTGAAACCATGCACGGAATAATGAATATGCCTACCCCTCGTTCGACATCTCACATAAATACTACAAAACCATGGCTTTTGCCATTTCACCCGTGGGTTATATTTGGCATAAATATATGTTCCCACGCCATAAATTCAACCAAACCAGTGTACAGACCTCGTGGAATAAATACCATCCAACATGGTATACCCCACACTACCATAAATCTGCACACTATAGACCCAGATCTCATAATCCGAAATCTACTCGACTGGTCTCGACAATGCGAAGGTCGCTTTTTGGCCCCGCCAAACCCCTCCATATCGGTCCTACGGCTATACACTCAAATGAGAGTGTAGCACATACTAAACTCAAATATCGTGGTCATTTACGGAAATGTCACGACACAAAGCATCACCAGTATGGGATCTGATATATCCGTGTTGGCCAGTACCAGGCTATGCTGAAACACTAACCCGTAGCATACATAACAGGGCAGACCATGGTATGGTCTGCGCTATATACTGGCTTCACCTACAGAAAGTCCCTTATCTGGTGAACAACTGACACTCGGACAAACTCGGCTGGCACGGACAGTGGACATCCGTAATACTAAAAGGGGTCTTTTCCCTAGCGAAAACAGCACACGCAGTCAACGAGTTCTCTACCACACACATGCATAGTCTGTGGCAAATATGGCGTGACATCAGTAAAACATTGCTCCTATAATGGACGTGTATTTAAATCCGCAAAAAGGACACGCATAAACGTATTTCCACCAATACAACATAAGCCCCGTTATTACACGCACATTGTACATGGGAAATGTACGTGCTAAATCACAGGTGTGTAAAAATCACAGGTGTGTGAAGTCACAGGTATGTGGAATCACAGGTATGTGAAATTAATAGTACGCACAACAATACAACACAGTACCACACATCACAAATATACAATTATACGGAATCCAGAATGTACAACAATGCACGTGTCACGCGACAGTCTCCCAGATACCGAGTATGGTGGTGTCAAACCCAAAGTTAAAACAGAGGGTGACACTATGCGGGAGATGCAACCCGGTGAGGCACCAAGGCGGAATGTGGGTGAGGTGCTCTTGAATGCAAGTAAACAACGTGTGGAATTGGACAGAGAGATGGAGTCGCTGCACACATTGTTGACGGGTGACATTTCCAGAACCAAGTTCTGTTCGGATAGGGCTGCTGGTGAAATTGAACCCAGCACAAGAGAGCGGAAAGGAAAAGTGACTAGAGATGTGTGTGCTCGTCATTCTCGTACCAAGTACGACAATGCCGGAGGTCATGGGAGAAGTAGGCGGAGATCTAGTTCGACAGAGTCTGATGTCGAACAGGAGAGGTCAAGTTCGCATAGGGCCAAACGGTGCTAGCGTACTAAGTACGGGAGGGAAGTGATGCATCGTGATAGACGGTCACGGTCTGGGTATCGCTCCCCAGATTCACAAAGTAGGTCACAAAAGGCGAAACGGGACAAACATTCCCATGACATTGATGTAGGTGCACGGCACAATAAAAATAGAAGCCGATCTATTTCCAGTGGCACTTACGACAGTAGGGATAGGTCAAGGTCATACCAAACGACAACGGACAAACATGCATACACTCGACATGACCGGCGGACTAGACACAGACATAGGTCGCATTCATATGGGTCATCTAGTAGAAGTAGGTCAAGGTCACCCAGAACAAAGTATCGTTCAAGTACCAAGTGCTTGAAGACGAGACCCAAGGTCAGTCATCAAAGGCGACACAGGTCAAGGTCGGTGTCTAGCCATAGTAGGTCAAGGTCACCGAGAACCATGCAATATAACTCGAGTACCAAGTACTCCAGTGACCGGCGTCCGTCAAGCTCGCGTACTAGTAATTGTGTAGACGTTATTAAAAGCTTACCTAAGGGTCTGCAATACGATGGTACTGGTAACTGGCTGACATTTAGACAGCGCTTTCTCCAGTATGCGGACGCATGTCAGTGGACACAAGATGTTCGTGTCCATAGTTTGCACTGGTGTTTGTGTGGGAAAGCCGCTGACTTTCAGGCCATGATAGCGACAACTGACATGACCTTTGATCAATTATTGAGCAAATTAGAAAGTCGATTTGGTCATGAGTTGATAGAGACTGTGCAGGTGAAGTTTCAGACGGCAGTGCAGAGCCCTGCAGAGGAGCTCAGTGACTGGGCGGATAGGATACAGTTGTTGGCCGTTCGGGCATTCCAAGATTTGCCCGAACATTATTGTAATCAGCAGGCAGTGAATAGACTTTGTCAAGGTTTATTGGACAAAGAGGCAGACCAGCATGTGTATATGGGTAGACCAGCATCCATGCAACAAGCCATTAATGATATACTCTGGTACCAGCATGTGCACTGCGCGATGTATAGTAAATATAATAGGAGAGAGACCAAGCGACCGCGAGATCTTGACAATGAGGGACCCCAGGTTTTTGAGGTGAAAGCTCCGCAGCAGAGGGTACCCACTCCAGCCAGACCTGAATTAACAACGTCAGAAGGCCGCATCACTTCATTGGAAGAGGCGTTCATGAAGTTGCAAAAATGTTTGAAAAATAGAAGGGGAGTTGGGCAGAGGGGGTGTTACATGTGTAGGAAACCGGATCACATGTACGCAGACTGTCCATTTAAAAACAAATGTTTTGGTTGTTTAGAAGAGGGCCATATTAGAAGGAATTATCCGAAGAACAGTAGTTACACAAATTTAAACGGGCAAGGGTCGAGGACAGGGGCCAATCCTCGTCCCAAACAAGAATAGGCCGCTATTCGGAGGGAAATTCCAAATCTGGTGGAACATTGGGTCGTACAGAGGGATTGTGTGAGTTGAAAATGGATGTATCTAGACCAAGTCTGATACAGAGTTTGGGTACCAAGTACTCGGACTCGCACATGTGCACACAAGCCACCAGCGGAGAGATAGAGACAGTTGCAAAAACTGAGGTCGCACTGAGTAGTAGTGGGGACACTTTGGTACCAATTTCGAACGTAAGCTCCAAGAGCGAGAAATTGTCTTCGTTTTCCAAAAACGGAGAACGGGACTCAAAACGGAAATGCGAAGCCGCACTGAGTAGTAGTGGGGACTTGCATCCATCCAAGATGGGTGATACAAATGGACAGGGAATATCTGAGAGTAAATTAGCTAGTGGAAGCATGACGCCGGAAGCTGTATCCATTACAACAACCGTTTTTCAACTCAAGTCTGCATCACAATTCAGCATGGACATACAAGTAGGAGATAGAATAGTAGAGGCTGTTGTCGACACAGCAGCAGAGGCCACCATAATATCTGATAAAGTCTATCATTCAAGTGCCTCCGGAGGTCCGACTGGGGCAGCAACATCAGTGGTCATACCAAGTGATGGCCAGATAGAACTTTCTCTGCGTGCTAGACCGGAGGAGCAGATTGGTGGGGCTCACCCGAAAAGAAAGCGTTCCCCGAGCCCCGCCTCATCGAGGAAATTTCGAGGAGAAGACCTGTCGGCTAGGGCACAGAGATTCAGCAAGCCTTGTGAGAGCTCCAGTCATCCTACTCCAAGAGGACGGGGTGTGACTGTTGATCGGTCATCGGCCAGTTTCGGACCGGGGCGTTCTACGTCTCGGAAAGATGCCGGGAGCTGGGAAGGGCCGGGGCGTTCGACGTCTCGGAAGGATGCGGGTGAATGGCAAAGGCCGGTGCGTTCGACGTCTCGGAAAGATCGGAAGGATACCCGTGGACGAGGGATGACCGTGGAGTCGACATCGGGAGCCAGGTCGGGACGTTTTACGTCTCGGTGTCTGGATGAAGGGCTACAATACTCTAGGGCAGAGAGTGAAGTTACCAGATGGGAGCCGGTAGATACTTCGTCCCCGAAGCCCAAGGCTCGGGAGGCAGTAACAACCAGCGAGGGCGGAATATTGATCCGGGCAGAACTAAGTTCTGTACCGAACGAGGAAAGTAGTATCCCGGAGACATGTCCATTTCTGTCTTGCGGATTGTCCTTTACCAATCTGAAGGAACACGCCTTTGATAGACACCTGCACAGCACGTTCAGCGAACAACTCTCGCCCAAAGATGAGGCGCCACGCCGATATACTGCGCTGAGAGTTGTCACTAATTGGATGCTGGGTAGACCATCAGTGGCAGATTTGGCGACTTCTGTAGACGGTCTGGGGCTGTTGGAAAATGTAGCCAACTTGGTAGTCACGCCAGTCCAGGAGAAAGCTATGACCAGCCTATGTGAGCAGATGAACCTGCAGGCCCCTGGGACGTTCACCTTGACGCCGTTAAACTCGGCAGCCGGACTAATTCATTGGCGAGTTTTACTGTTAGTATTATCACATTTGACGCCCCAGAATCAGCAGCGCTTTCTGGACCAATTCAACAGCCCAGCATGCCCTAGAGTCAAGAGTGTAAATCCACAAATTGTAGTCACTCTAGAGGGGAAGTCGACGGAGAGGAAGGCTGGAGGTGCTGCAGCTACAATAGCTGTGGTAGAGGAGGTCGTCCAACCTGTGACGAAGAAATCAGATATCTCTGTAAACCAGTTGCCGGAAGTCTTTGACAGTCATTTCCACCTTGATAGGACCAGGAGACACTTTGGGCTTCCGGTCGATTCATCATTGGAGACGGTATTATGACACAGACTGTGCCGCCCCGTGACAGAGAGGTGAACCTGGTGGGTTCGGTTGCGGTCTTCTGCGATTCGGAGACATATCCCACTCCGGATACGATAAAGGAGATGGTTGGACAGGGGATAGTAGTGGCCATTGGCTTGCATCCCAAGGGTGCAAGCAGAGCATCGAGGCCGACATTCAAGCAATGAAAAGGTTGGTGGGAATGCCCGATGTTGTGGGGTTTGGCGAGATTGGGTTGGACCGAACGTCACCCATCAGTGAGTGGGACGTCCAAATAGACGTTCTAAGGGAGGTCGGCCAATTCATCGACAAACGACATGTGGTCATACTGCACTGTCGATGCAATAGTGCCAAGGACCATGACCACAACTCGTACCGGATCATGATGAGGCATCTCAGACGATGCGTTTCCAGCCGGTATCAGGCAATCCATCTGCACTGTTTCAATGGGGGTCCAACAACAGTCCGGGAGTGGATCAACGAATTACCGAATACGTATTTCAGGTTTACGAGGATGGTGGACAGCTTCTCGAGAGAGCAGAGAGAGGCTGTACGGATGGTAGACGACAGTAGATTGTTGCTGGAAACTGATGCTCTGTACTTCCAGTTTAATAGTGTTGGTCCACACAGTACACCAGCACTGATAGGCATAACGGCGGAGTATGTTGCATTGATCAGAGGTAGCACCTTTGAGGCAGTGCTGCAGCTGACGACAGAGAATGCCCAGTACCTCTACATGGCCAATTCATAGCATAGATACCAAGTCTCTATGTATAGGGAGGGAGTGGCGGTATGAACATAGAGACCAAGTCTCTATGTAGAGAGAGTGGTGGTAACTTAGAGACCAAGACTCTAAGAGTAGAGTTTTGCGGTGGCCAAAGAGATTGAGTCTCCAGATTAGGACAGAGTAGGACGTTTTAAATGGATTATAATGTAATAGTCCTGGAACTGGATATATATATGTGCAAAGTGTTTTTAGGTATTCTTAAAAGGTGTTGATATTCTTAATTGGATTTATCGTACTAAAGACGAGCTGTGATAGTTTTAATTCTTAATTGAGATGATGTACCAAGTGCATCAGAGAGACTGAATGTGCCAAATAACAGTGCCAAAGGTGTTTTAAGTCCGTTTTAAAGGTGGTACTTCAGGAACAGTACATATAGTACCTCGGTTGGCGATATGGACGTTCGGACCAAGTTCCGAACGTGCTTATGATGCTGAGTCTGTATAATTTCTGGAGTAAACCATCCGACCCCGGGGAGTGGCAGCTTCAAATGAAAACCGGATGGAGTGTAATGTTCACCAGAAATTAGTGCGCTCAGGCCTGTAATTTGGTGGCTTCTAACCAGAGGCGTCTACTGCTAATGACGAGCAGCCTACGGCAACGGCGGCAACGGCCGTGGACGATCGGAGGACGATCGCGCCACCTACGGAAAGAGCCGAGGACTACCGGATGACCGGTGAAGACCGACACTTGGAGAGTTGCTTCAGAGAAGAATAAGGTGGCAGAACTCGGGCGATTTGGTTAGTTTCGAATTTTTCCTATGGGCCTTCTAGTAAATACATAAAAACACATGTCTGTGGCTTATGAAAATGTTCTACAATTAATTAGCCAACATCATATGATGTTTTCCACTGCATAAAACACTTTTTTGCAAAAATATGTGATTTTGCTTGCATCTGTGTCATGCTGGCATGATTTCAGTTGCAGAAGAGTGCGAAACTGCTGCTCGGAATTTTCGTCCGAAATATTAGCAGCCATTTTATCTGTCAGAAAGGCAAGTCTGCTGCTTGAAAACAAAACGGTCGGTACCAGTACAGACTATGATCAGTGTGACAAGGTGTGATTGCAGAATTGGTACAATTAGCAAGTATTAGTGCAGTGTCCGCATGGGATATTTGAAATCCATGTTGTGAAATGTGTGGCCGCGGCCAAATAAATGCAGATTTGGGCACATTTTGTGTAAACATAGCAGAGTGCTGACAGCCTGTGCATTATGTCTGAGTTTGCGTTTGTTGTTAATATAGCTCTTGTACCTATCAGGTAGTCAGTGCATGCATCAAACAGATTATGTGATTATTTGAAGTTAAAATATTCCTAAGTTTGTTTCGGCTGGTGTCGCGGGCCCGAAAACTCCATAAATTGCCTAAAATGTGTGAGGACTGCCACCGAACACATCGAACTGCACGCTAGAAGCAGAACTGAGGTATAATCCGGTATTTTAAAGGATTATTTTACTAATGTCAGACCTCCAAGAGGCTTGATATTACAAGACTATCATTATTTTACTCTTACGAACATTTTAGTCGTACGAAGTTGTGAAACGGCCCCCTGTTTTCTATGAACATAATTGGGATTTTGTTCACTAGTTTGCCATCCCTGCCACGCGTTATCCACCTGTGGTTATAGGCTAGCAACCACCAATTACTTTTACTATACAACTTAACCGATTCCTCAAAATATGGCCATTCTCTCACACTTTCACTATTCGTATGGATGCTGTGGAACCTACCTTTTCATAACCTGCAACCTGTCTGCACCGGATTTTCACTAATTAAAAAATATGTTCACTTGCTCCTAAGAAAGAAAAAAATCAATCTTGTCCTGTCCGCCATATTGTTTATCATCAAATTGTCATGTGACGTAGTGTTCACATCACGTGACAAGCAGGCTCAGTAATTTCTTTTAAATGCTAGAAATATGCTGGAAACTGGTGTTAAAAACACCCCAACATGTTTCTCAAGTAAAATTGGGCTGTAATGGATCAGGATTTACAAGCAAACTGGGTCTGTGGCCTCAAAACGTCTGCACTATTTGTGTATACCGGACTACTACCGATGTGTGCTATATTTAGCACCGTTTTACCTCTTACCAGGACGGCAGGAGATTCGATAGTGTCTTGACTGTCCTTCACTGGAATAGAACAAATACAAGATAATTGTGACTCGAAAACTCGGCGACATTTCACTAAACTGTGTACGACTAAAATGTTCGTAAGTACAAAATGATGATAGTCTGTAAATTTCACATTAACAATGTTTTCTTGCAAACATATTGGATTTACTTTTAATGAGCATAGGCTGCCTATGCTCAATAAATGAATATCCATCAATTTAAATTTCCAGACGATCCTAAATTAGCACTTACGAACATCTTAGTCGTACGAAGTTTAGTTAAACGGCCCCCTGGGATTTACTGTATTTCTGATTAGTCTAACTCGCGTTATACACCGAGGCTAATCTGGGATTGCACTTGTCGGTCGCAAATACCATAAGCCACAGTGATTACATAGCGCGAACATAAATGTGGCTGTGACTGGAGAAATGGGGATTGCGTGTTTTGCAACCAGCGTACATCCAGATCAGCATGTGCATCCACGCAGTCTGAACAGGATCTGATTAGTTTACTGATGAGAAACGAGGCTATGCCAAGTTTCTTACGAAATTAGCCAACTAGTTTAATGAATAACGTATTAAATCATCACAAATGTTATATTCTCTTTATTGTAGAAGCACATCAGAATCAGGAGCTACACTAGCCCGCAATCCCATAAGCCCCATTTCTCCAGTCACAGCCATAAATAAGATATGTAATGCCATGTTGTGCGGGAAATCCGATGTTGAATTTTTAATAAATTAATTTATTAAAAAATAAATACGTGAACTATAACTAACTTATTGTTTACCACGCCCCATTGCGTGATCGTGTTACGTTTGAACGGAGCGCCGCCCCATACACGCTTGCAAATCCCGATACTATTACGTGATTGGTGGTTTTACAACAAATCGATCATGTACACGCGGTGACACGCCCCATTGCGTGCTCGTGTTACGTTTGAACGGAGCGCCGCCCCATACACGCTTGCAAATCCCGATACTATTACGTGATTGGTGGTTTTACAACAAATCGATCATGTACACGCGGTGACATGATGTGAATAACAAGATGTTACATCAACAGGGCGGAACCTCTGCTTATAAATATAACTTTGCAAGTATTGCAACGTTTAATGATTAATTTAATATATATTGGCGAAACCGTTGCAATATGCCATTAATTGAGACGAAATGATGTGCTTTCATTTTTTACCCTAGTTTCTCGACCAATGGAATAACAACTCTTCATCTCGATTAATCGCATATTGCGACGCTTTCGCCAATATCTATTAAATTAATCATCTAATGTTCAGCGCTATATTTAGAACTGATTTTACGCCGTGTTGTCATCAGTTCACGAGACGCAAAGCATACGACCGCCCACACAACCGCCAATCACAAACTAGTATAGCGATTCAAAATCACGTTAGGGGGTGGGGGGGGGGGGACTTTGCGACTGGGCTGGGTAAACAATAAGTAAGTTATAGTGCACATATTGAATTTTTAATAAACTAATTTATTAAAAATCCAATATGTGAAATATAACTATTTTTCAGTATTATAAGCGTGTTTTGCAATCGAAGGCTACTAAAATTGTTTCATTAAATTAATTACACTAGCGTCTATAATGTAAACTTATTTCTAATTGTCATCGAGTACAATCATTTAACACACAAAAAAACACACATACATTTCACAGTTATCCGTACTGGTACATTGTGATTAGAATTACCAAACGTATGCTAAACCAAATTATGTTCCCTGCTTACATCATGCATATGTACTCATATACCACATGTTGCTTTCCGATTTCACCAAAATTGCAACGTATACTTATCTAGCAATATATACTTTGAGGGAGAAATTTTCAATTTGGGGGAAAAAATTTCCATTTAAGGATAAATTTATTAATTTTTATTATGCTGAATTTATTACATTATCACAGCCATTTTGGCTGTGAGAATGTAATACATTCAGTATAATAATTCTGCTTACTTTTAATCATCATATATATGCAGTCGTTAGTTCTATATGAAATAATGCATTTCGGGAAATATAAATGATTACTCCCTCAAAGTATACTTTACTAGATAAGTATACTTGGCAATTTTGATGAAATCGGCTTCAGAGACGAAACGTCTATGTACTAAATTAACCCCGAGTTCGGCGACAGGTAACAGGTATTCTGTTTCATCACTTTCTATGCAAATCTGAGACCCAATGTCTTTAAGGTAGGATCGGTATGAACACGACGATGAATTAACCCTAAAAGGATATTGTCGTCTGCTGTTTTCTATGCCCCACCAGGATAGTGGAGGGGGCATTTAGTTTTACCCTTGTCCGTCCGTCCCGTCCGTCCGTCCATCCGTCACAAAACTGTAACGCTCGGGTAAATGTCTCATAATTTCTTCATCCTTCAACCGATCTGCTTCATATTTCATATACACATTGCTCTAATGGTCCTCTACCGCCCTATGCCAAATCCACGTTCGTCCTGCCCCCGCCAAGCCCAGGGTCAAGGTCACATACTTGGTGCTTCAAAAACTTTAACGCTCTGGTAAATATCTTATAATTTCTGTTCCCTTTCACGGATCAGCTTCATACTTCATATACGCATTGCTCTAATGGTCCTCTACTGCCCTGTGCCAAATCCATGTTCGTCCTGCCCCCACCAAGCCCAGGGTCAAGGTCACATACTTAGTGCTTCAAAAACTTTAACGCTTAGGTAAATATCTTATAATTTCTGTTTTCTCTCACGGATCAGCTTCATACTTCATATACGCATTGTTCTAATGGTCCTCTACTGCCCTGTGCCAAATCCACGTTCGTCCTGCCCCGCCAAGCCCAGGGCCAAGGTCACATACTTGGTGCTTCAAAAACGCTGACGCTCGGGTAAATATCTTATAAGTTCTGTTCCCTTTAACGGATCAGCTTCATACTTCATATACACATTGCTCTAATGGTCCTCTACTGCCCTGTGCCAAATCCATGTTCGTCCTGCCCTCGCCAAGCCCAGGGTCAAGGTCACATACTTAGTGCTTCAAAAACTTTAACGCTCAGGTAAATATCTTATAATTTCTGTTTTCTTGCACGGATCAGCTTCATACGTCATATACGCATTGCTCTAACGGTCCTCTACTGCCCTGTGCCAAATCCATGTTCGTCCTGTCCCCGCCAAGCCCAATGTCACGGTCACATACTTAGTGCTTCAAAAACTTTAACGCTGCGGTAAATATCTTATAATTTCTGTTTTCTTTCACGGATCTGTTTCATATACACATTGCTCTAATGGTCCTCTACTGCCCTGTGCCAAATCCATGTTCGTTCTGCCCCCGCCAAGCCCAGGGTCAAGGTCACATACTTGATGCTTCAAAAACTTTAACGCTCTGGTAAATATCTTATAATGTCTGTTTTCTTTCACGGATCAGCTTCATTCTTCATATACACATTGCTCTAATGGTCCTCTACTGCCCTGTGCCAAATCCATGTTCGTCCTATTCCCGCCAAGCCCAGGG
This sequence comes from Conchocele bisecta, assembly GCA_029237695.1. NCBI lineage: Eukaryota > Metazoa > Mollusca > Bivalvia > Lucinida > Thyasiridae > Conchocele > Conchocele bisecta. Next base: position 88,670,561 of record CM055269.1, read on the forward strand.
TCACGGTCACATACTTAGTGCTTCAAAAACGTTAACGCTGCGGTAAATATCTTATAATTTATGTTTTCTTTCACGGATCTGTTTCATACTTCATATCCGCATTGCGCTAATGGTCCTCTATTGCCCTGTGCCAAATCCACGTTTGTCCTGCCCCCGCCAAGCCCAGGGTCAATGTCACATACTTGGTGCTTCACAAATTTTAACTCTCAGGTAAAAACAATTTTGACTTGTAATTTGGCCTCATTTATTATCAAAGCGATATGTGGGGCATCCGTGTTCTATGAACACATTTTCTAGTTAATCTTAAACTTTTAACTTATTTTTACCAACAGAAAACACGTTTTTGCAGCACATGATAAGTGTCTCTATTGGAGACAATATCGTATGTGCTGTCAAAACGTTTTCATTGAGAAAATGAAGAAAAAAACAGCGGACAACATAAATTAATTCAGCAATGTCCATGCATTTTGAGAAATGACAACACAATAAATAAACAAAATAATTCAGCAGTGTACGGGTTAATTTAAACAATGCATTACATACCACATGTCGGTTCGACACCATCCCATCCCGTTCCGACCGTCTTACAGGTTCGACTTTTCGGGCCATTCAACGTAAATCCGTTCTCACAGCTATACGTGACCTGAGTAGAAAATTCGCCTTCCATATTAAGGTAGCCATTCGCCGGGGATTTTGGGAAGTCACACGCGACCGCTGGCAAAGAAATTAAACTGTTACATCTTAAACCTGGACTCTCACTACATTGTAATATAACGAGACATGTTTCTTTCGTCCATTCTTTAGATATGACATTTTTCGGGCTAAATAAATATCCATTTACCATTCATTGCCGGACGTGTTAATTATTATACTTGTTATATCAAACACGAATTGCTACTCTTGATATCGGGGCTGATAACCGAGTTTCTTTAAAAGTGTAACGGAAACAAGTGTTTATGCTCTATATTTATAATGTGATGTGCAATGATCGTACTGGATACTATGTTGATAATGTGTTTTGTTCAGGTGATATAAATAATTAAAGAATGTCCGGACTCATTTGCATATCATTTGATTATCAAAATAGCCTGACACCAACGCCTGTCTCTGTCAGTAATTTAAAGATTAATACAAGAGTATATCTGCATTGCGGGCACTCCCACAGGTTCTTAAAGAACGGTTCATATTTCGGTGCTTTTGTCGTGCCTGCTTTCGCAGAAGGCGCGACTATAGTCGCCGCTTTTCCGTCGTCGTCGTCGTCGTCGTCGTCGTCGTCGTCGTCCGAAATGTCAAACAGTTTGTACAAGCTTTGTCATCATGGTATAACTTTAATGTTACTTGACGAATGGCTGCAGGTTCTTAAAGAACGGTTCATATTTCGTTTTTTTTTTCGCGCTTGCTTTAGCAGAAGGCGCGACTATAGTCGCCAATTTTCCGTCGTCGTCGTGGTCGTCGTCCGAAATGTCAAAAAGTTTGTACAAGCTTTGTCATCATTGTATGACTTTAATGTTACTTGACGGATGGCTTCAGGTTCTTAAAGAACAGCTCATATTTCGGTGTTTTTGTCGCGCCTGCTTTAGCAGAAGGCGCGACCATAGTCGCCACTACAAGCTTTGTCATCATGGTATAACTTTAAAGTTACTTGATGGATTGCATCAATATTTGGATCACACTCATGCCGCCATTAACATGACCATGACCTTTTTTATCTTTATATTTATACATTTATGCCCGGCATTACGAACATCGCATTTTGAGCCATCGCGATTTCACTGTATGTCCGAAAACAACAAACTGGCCGCAAAATTGCAGATTTTCTAGCTCAATTAATTAACAAATCATGTTGTTTGCCGTTATCAACTTCTTGTTATGCAATTATAAGTAAATCAATTGGTTCTACTTTTTCGCAGCCATTTCGAATTATCGGTGGCCATCTTGAATTTTCATTTTGATGCACTAAAATGTCGAATTAACAACTTAATTGCTACTATTATACTGACAGTTACGCTTTCTGCTGTTACTTAATTACAATTGGATATGTGTATAGTACCGTTTAATGTAATTCCGAAATCAAAGACGACTGGGATAATCAAAATGGCCGCCAGAAACATTACAACTTGCATTGAAAACCTAATCTACACATGCATAAAAACTCATATTACGGACAATTCCGACAGCCATTCATTGTCGCCTTTGTGTACACAATATTTAAATTATGGCTACCAACGAAAACATGGCCAAGAAACGTTGTTGTAACATGGCAATGTCTCTGTAGATAAAATAATGAAAAACGCGTCTGTTTGTTACAAGTTATCCCTACCTTAGTCTACCGTTGGGATAATGTATCATGTGACATGTGCTCTCATTATACAAACATACGGGCTTGAAATTCCAGGCAGAATGAGTGCATGCAGCTTTTTGTACGGAACTTGAAAATACACATTATAATTATGATGATACAAAACAAGATGGCCATTGTGGTCCTATATCGCTCACCTGGTTATTATATATATGCAAGTACATCTGAGAGAGAGCTTTATATAATCATTATTATTAAGAAGTTTTGTCGAAACCAGTCTGGAAGACATTGTTTAAATATTGTTTCCAACTTTATACGGCGGCCATGTTGGATTATGTGACAATCTCCAATTTGAAAAATCTGTAAATGTTGCACTGAAAGAAAATAACTATGAAGTTTGGTCAGCATCGACCAAGCGGTAATTACTAAGAAAAGGCTGTTTGAAAGCTCTAATAAAAATATACCAATTTGACCATATGGTGGCCATATTGGATGACGTAATCATCCGTCACTAATTGACCCTCCGGGCCCCGCTCATTTTTGATCCCGGGATAATCATTTTAACAAATCTGAAACAGCATTGACTATCGTTCATTCTTGCCAAGTTTCATTGAAATCTGTCTGGCGGTTCGTGAGAAGAAGATATTTTAAGAATTTGACATACTTTTCCACGGTGGCCATCTTTGATTATGCGATCAGCTCCAACTTTACAAATCTGACAAGCCCCGACTCAGAGAGTATCCCTGTTAAGTTTGACCAACATTGGCCAAGTGGTTCACGAGAATATTGATTATGCTCTGCATGACTTCATTTCCATTTGTTATTGGCCACGGAAACTCTGTTTACACCACATGACCAACACCCCCACATGTACCTCAAGTGAAACTGGGTAGTAATGGATAAAGATTTGCAAGCAAACTGTGTCAGTGACCTCAAAACACCCGCATTATTTTGTTCATACTGGACTACTATTACCCCCTTGACGATTTCGCACCATGTATTATTCTCTAAACTATATTAACTAAATTGCATACGTATGTATGGTGTTTGACTTACTAATGTGTTTTATACATACATGTATCCTCATAATTAAATTACATATGTACGTAATTGAAAACAATCACATTTTGATAGTAAGTTACACATATGGTAACTTACACAGGTTGACTGTCAAACTGGCCCGTTACCGATGCAAACCAATAACCGTCAGGGATCAGACTAAGGTGGCCCACCACCATTGATTTTCCCTAAAACACTAACCCGTTACCACACATTCTCTGTTACTTTCATTTTACTTATGGATGTTGTGGGACCTATTTTCCAATAACCTGCACTTATTCTGCTCTGGATATTGACTAATTAAAATATAGATTTAATTATTGTTGAAGCTGGGGTCCCATCTAGTAGGTACACATTTTTCTTTATGGAAATAAAATAAGTGTATAATTGCAACTAGTCCACCACTTTTAAACATTACGAGTGCCAGCTACACAGATATAATTATCTAGTAAGCTTTAATGTACTCATAGAGACTCGCGGTGGTATCAAGTTAGTTTCATATGCAAATGATGCAGTATTTTTAAATTATTTATATCGACTAAATTCTGAATAAATATTTGTATCGACATATCATAAAGTATGATATTGCACATCAAAAAATAAATAAATAGTTGCTTCCGTTATCATTTTAAGGAAACACGTTTATCGCCCCTGATATCAAACTGGCATTTCGGGTTTGATATAAAAAGTATAATAATGTCAATTAGTATGTCTGGTAATGGTAAATCAATGTTCATTTTGCCAGAAAAATGTCAGATTGAAAGAATAAAGAAAAACATGTCTCCCTATATTATAACCTGGCATGTAGCACTCTAGGTTTAAGGTTAGAGGAATTGACACCAGTTAAAGCATATTTGAAGCATTTAAAAGAAAACACTGAGCCTGTTGGTCACGATATGTAAACAGAGTTTCCGTGGTCAAATAATGTAAACAATATTGGGGTACATGACGAGGTTGGTCCCACAACATCCATACGAATAGTGAAAGTAGGAAAGACTGGCTGGGATTCGGTTAAATTATGCAATAAAACTAAACACGGCGCAACAGAAAAGGCGGCATCAATCTACATCAACACCGTTAGGGACATGGAACCAATTTAGAGAGCAGCGCATTGTAGGACAGAACTATTTTAAGTTTTAGCAGCGCACCTGGCGTCATAATGGTTGTTCCCAAATTAGGTTTGAGGCGGCTTTCCGCTGCGCTGAAAACCTATTGTATTCGTTGGTTTTTTTTTTTTTTTTTTTTTTTTTTATTCAGCCCTTCAGTCTACAGCCCAAACCGCTGGTCGGATCGACTTCAAATTGTGTATACCGATTCGCATCAACAGTGAGACGAGAATAACGCAATTTTCAGAATTCTCATGACGTCACTTTTTACGAAACCGGAAGTGACGTCATATATCATATAATTCCCTATAACTTCCTTATTTTCCAACCGATTTCAAAAATTCTTTTTGAATTGTAAAGCTGCGAGAATTCTATATCTTCGCTTCGCTGACAATGTTTGGCTATCTGCTCAAATGAGAGCGCTATAGACATGTGAAATTGAGAAAAATGAAAAAAATCAACAATTTCAGATTTTTATTTTTTTTATTTTAAACGGGTGGTCTTTGAAAACAGTTTCCAATTTGTACAGTAATCTCAGCAACATAATTTTTTGACAGCGTCACGCGGGACATTCATCCGCACAGAAGATGATATTTTTTCAGAGCAATGGCTTGAATAGTTCTGATTCTATTGTCTTTCAAACTTGGACGTTTTTTTTCAATTTTCAAATTTGAAATGGTCATAACTTTTTTATTATCTAACCGATTTTTTCAAATTTTTTTTTGCATTAAAAAGCCAACAAAATTCTCTGTCTCAATTTCGCTGGTAGTTTTTGGCTATCTGCCCAAATGAGAGAGTTGTAGGCATTTGAAGTTTTAAAAAAAAATTGAAATGGTCATAACTTCCTTATTATTCAACCGATTTCAAATATTTTTTTTGCATTAAAAAGCCAATAAAATTCTCTATCTCCGGTTCGCTGGTAGTTTTTAGCTATCTGCTCAAATGCGCGAGCTACATTTTTTTTCTCAATTTTTCAAATTTTAAATGTTCATAACTTTGTTATTATCTAACCGATTTCAAATATTTTTTTTCCATTAAAAAGCCAACAAAATTCTCTATCTCCGCTTCGCTGGTAGTTTTTGGCTATCTGCCCAAATGAGAGAGTTGTAGGCATTTGAAGTTTGGTTCTTTCATGTTTTTATTTTCTTTGTTGTTCAACATAATCATGATAATTATACCGATGAAAGCCGAAACAGGCCGAATGCATTTTTCAAATTTGAAATGGTCATAACTTTTTTATTATCTAACCGATTTCAAATATTTTTTTGCATTAAAAAGCCAACAAAATTCTCTATCTCCGTTTCGCTGGTAGTTTTTGGCTATCTGCCCAAATGAGAGAGTTGTAGGCATTTGAAGTTTTAAAAAAAAATTGAAATGGTCATAACTTCCTTATTATTCAACGATTTCAAATATTTTTTTTTGCATTAAAAAGCCAATAAAATTCTCTATCTCCGGTTCACTGGTAGATTTAGCTATCTGCTCAAATGCGCGAGCTACATTTTTTTTCTCAATTTTTCAAATTTTAAATGTTCATAACTTTGTTATTATCTAACCGATTTCAAATATTTTTTTTCCATTAAAAAAGCCAACAAAATTCTCTATCTCCGCTTCGCTGGTAGTTTTTGGCTATCTGCCCAAATGAGAGAGTTGTAGGCATTTGAAGTTTGGTTCTTTCATGTTTTTATTTTCTTTGTTGTTCAACATAATCATGATAATTATACCGATGAAAGCCGAAACAGGCCGAATGCATTTTTCAAATTTGAAATGGTCATAACTTTTTTATTATCTAACCGATTTCAAATATTTTTTTTCCATTAAAAAGCCAACAAAATTCTCTATCTCCGTTTCGCTGGTAGTTTTTGTTTTTGGCTATCTGCCCAAATGATGAGAGTTGTAGGCATTTGAAGTTTTTAAAAAAAATTGAATTAAATGGTCATAACTTCCTTATTATTCAACCAATTTCAAATATTTTTTTTGCATTAAAAAGCCAATAAAATTCTCTATCTCCGGTTCGCTGGTAGTTTTTAGCTATCTGCTCAAATGCGCGAGCTACATTTTTTTTCTCAATTTTTCAAATTTTAAATGTTCATAACTTTGTTATTATCTAACCGATTTCAATATTTTTTTTTTCATTAAAAAGCCAATAAAATTCTCTATCTCCGTTCGCTGGTAGTTTTTTAGCTATCTGCTCAAATGCGCGAGCTACATTTTTTTTCTCAATTTTTTCAAATTTTAATGTTTCATAACTTTGTTATTATCTAACCGATTTCAAATATTTTTTTTCCATTTTTTTTTTATTAAAAAAGCCAACAAAATTCTCTATCTCCGCTTCGCTGGTTAGTTTTTGCTATCTGCCCAAATGAGAGAGTTGTAGGCATTTGAAGGTTTTTTAAAAAAAATTGAAATGGTCATAACTTCCTTATTATTCAACCGATTTCAAATATTTTTTTTGCATTAAAAAGCCAATAAAATTCTCTATCTCCGGTTCGCTGGTAGTTTTTAGCTATCTGCTCAAATGCGCGAGCTACATGCATTTGAAGTTTGAGAACGAGCATATAAACTTAGCCGCCTAGAACAGTGTGTACAGCTGACAAACTTCGAGGTGGAGGCCAGACAGGTATGGTGGGCTGTATCAGACACTGGTTTTATATACGAACTGACATGCTGTGAGTGCTTTAGAATCGTCTTAACTTCAATGTCAGACTAGGGGGTTAACGGTACACATTTCGTAGAACGTTATATAATGAAAAATGCTTAGAATAGTCAAGCGATTCTGAAAATACAAAACTTTATTTTTTCAATTTCATTGGAATTGCATCAATTTTTTTTGAGTTTCATATGTTTTCGTCATTGGCAATGTCTTCTAATCACTTTGCCAGTGTACGTTTGTCAGTACATCAAGCCTCAAACCGTTGATGCAGCTTCAGCTGCTCTAGTTACTGTTGCAATTATTGTTGTCAAAGGGCGTGGCTTAGCGAGCTAACAAAGCGCATAGCAAAACAGCGATGCAATAATCAATAATTGAACTCCGGATGTCACTACCAATGAAGCATCAAGCCACTTAGAATGTAATCGACATAAACGCATTGAAACAGTACGAATGAATAAAGCATCACGCCACATACATATACATGTAATAAGACGGATATGACTTAGAATGTCATCAGCCATCAAGCATCAAGCCACATATAATTGTAATAAGACGGATAGAACTTAAAATGGCATCAGCCAGCAAGCATCAAGCCAAATATACTTGTAATAAGACGGATAGAACTTAAAATGTCATCAGCCAGCAAGCATCAAGCCAAATATAATTATGGCGGATATGACCTTCCATACACGCCCGCTCTAAATATTTCCGAGTTTAAATATAAACACATATTTACGTGAAGATCTGATTATTGTTCTTATTTCTCGTTCAAACGTGTATATTGTTACCACTCAGTACAACCGAGTTGTAACAACATAAACTTTTGATGAGAAAAATGACATAAAAATATTTAGAAATGTTTATACATTGGTATTCTGCATTGAATGGGTTAAATGCGCACACACTGCACCATTTAACGTTTTGGGGGCCGTTTCGCTAAACTGTGTACGTCTAAAATGTTCGTAAGTGTAACTTGCACATTAACACTGTTTCTTGTAAACAATTATTGGATTTACATTTATCGAGCATAGGCTGCAACCTATGCTCAATAAATGTAAATCCATCTATTGAAATTTCCAGAGGATCATAAATTTGCACTTACGAACATTTTAGTGGTACGAAGTTTAGTGAAAGTGTAGATCCTGATCAGACTGTGCGGATGCACAGGTTGATCTGGATCATCACTGGTAGCAAAACATTTACCTAGAATCGATAGTGAAACGTATTGTACGTATACATATTTACTTAGAATCGATAATGAAACGTCTTGTAATTACAAACATTTACTTAGAATCGATAATGAAACGTATTGTACGTATACACATTTACTTAGAATCGATAGCGAAACGTCTTTTAATTAATAGATGGCCGCGGCCAGCATATCACGCCCTCCGAGGTATTTGGTGGTCCCAGTGTGTATGTATCGGGTTAGAGCTATCAGAGTGTGGAGATATTGGGTACTTAAAAACGTTGACGCATATAATACAAAAACTTAAACGCAAGTTTCAGAGTAATTTGACATTTACCTTGGGCACGGGGGCCACATCAATGGTCTATAGAATGAAAATATGGATGATGCTAAAGAGGTATGTGACGTTTCGAGTCAATTGGACTTAGTGCTGTGGGATATTGGGTACTTAAAACCTTTAATGCAGATTTTATAAAAAAAAGCTTAACGCAAATATCAATGTACTTTTACCCTGACCTCAGGCATGGGGGCCACATGGATAGGCTATATGATGAACATATGGATGATGATAAGATGTATGTGAAGTTTCAAGTCAATTAGACTTCAGGTTGTGGAGATATTAGGTGCTTAACAACTTTAACGCACATTTTACAAAAACAAATTAACGCAAATTTCTAAGTGATTTGACCTTGACCTTGGGAATGGGGAAAATATGGATGATAATAAAGCAGTCTCTGAAGTTTAAAGTCTATTGGGTTTAAAAAAAGAAGTTTAATGCAAATTTCAAAGTAATTTGACCATGACCTTGTAAATTTCAAGTCAATCGGACTGAGGGTTCTGAAAATATTGGGTACTACAAAACGACAAAAGCTGTGACTATAGCACTATATCACACCGACCGCAAACGTGATCATAAACATAATTTACTTAGAATCGATAGCGAAACTAGCATACTTAGTTTCTATGAATCTATACCTATTCAACGACACATACACACAATATAATCTCCATATATTTATTATCTGATAAAGCACTTGATTAAATAGTAACTAAAACGTATGGCGTTGGTGTTAACACCTCAAGGTAGTTTGTGCTTACAGACCGAGAAACAAGTGTAAGTTCACAAGGTATTATGGGGGGGGTGTAGCGTGTAAAAGGTGAGCGGCAGACATAGGTTGGCGAAAAGGTTTAGCAGTGAAGTAAAAAGACGGTCATTTGCCACGAGGTAGGTACATTTTCGTTGTGTTATTCATATTTCAATTTAAAACACAGGGAAGTCGTATAGCCTATGGCACGACGGATTGTATGATATATATGCGAATGCACACACCTTGTTAAAATATGCAGTGACAAAACAAGTTATTGAAGGTTTTGTGGTCTCCTCTGTGTAAACAAACCTTGCCGTGACGAAGTTTGCAGATAGTTTCGGGTCCATCTATAACTTTTGTTCACTGCATCTTTTAACAAAGTGTCTGTATTCGTCGATATATGATATATTCCGTCGTGCCATAGGCTATAAGGCTTCCTTGTGTTTTAATGTAAATGTACATGCCCACTCAGTAGCCACAAACTGTTCTTTATAGGAATTAAATAAGTGTATATTAATTGTGTCACTATTCCGCCAGTTCTAAAGATTACGAGTGGCCGCTATACAGATATAATAATTTAGTAATATTTATTTTTCTGATAGTGACGCGCGTTTGTATCAGGCTATTTTCATATGCAAATGAGGCATGATCTTTTTTTATTATTCTAATTAAATGCGTCACCTGAAAAATAAATTATTTTCGACAGATTATAAAGTATGATAATTGCACATAAAACAAATAAATACAGAGCATAAATAGTAATGACCGTTAACATTTTAATGAAGCACGGTTATCGCCGCTGATATCAGTGTGGAAATTTACATCGGATATAAAATGTATAATAATGCCAAGCAATAGGTGGGGTAATGGTGAATGAATGTTTGTTTTGCCAGAAAATGTCTCTGTTGATGTCTTAGCTACAATAATTCGCCTCCGATATGGTACCTACGGCTACAAGTTGACCCATTCAAAAAATGTGAGCAACCGAAATGCATACCCAAACATGTTGATGTTATGTCAAAATTTAGTAAACTGTATATTTTATACCGTTAAACAAATAATATTTGATGTAGAACTAGTAATTTGCCTAAAATAATAGAACAGGGAAATCATGTTCCCATGGAAGCCATCTTTTCTCTAGTTGTTGTTCAACATTCAACATGACGAAATGAAGCTTTCAAATTTACAAGATATACATGTAAATGTCAGATAAACATATTGACATGGTAAAATAATTTATGCACGTGTATGTCATGCGTTACATTAAAGAGATGGGGTTAAATGTCTACCCTCGCTAGAGCGATGGAGCGGGGTAGCAATTTTGTTTCTAATGATGTCTCTGATATATAAAGAATAGTTATGCCTACTGAGTGGGCATGTACCTTTAAAATATGAATAAACAACGAAAATGTACCTACCTCGTGGCAAATGGCCGTCTTTCTACTCCATATGGGTTTGATTACCGGGTCATGGATTGTCTTCCCGTTTCGGACTTTGCAATTTGGGAAGGTGGGTATATTGCGATGGCGCGCTATCGCCTTTTCAGCTATTGTAGTTAAAAGTCAACGTTTCCGTCGTAGTGTAAGTAGTTCGTGCCATGATTCAATTGACTAGATTCAAATATTACAATTCACAATGCGCGTCTTGAAAACAGAAGGAATTCCCCGGCCAGTCTCGGAATTCCTCAGCGTTTCAGAGACCCGCCGAATCAGAAAGCACTAATAAATTATCATGATATTTCCACAGGTTCTTGAAGAACGGTTCATGTTTCGGTGTTTATGCGTTATTTCGGTATATCTGGTGGTTGGGGTGCATTTTTACCAACATACAATTTACATCACCTCCAGCGAATTACACGTATAATACCGGGGTCGCCAAGTAGGTACGAGGTGATCGGCGTGCTATTTTTTTGTTCGACCATGTGGATGTCGTCATCAAAACTATAATAATGACAATAAGCAGGTATAACCCTCTCAACATTTTGCTGAACATCAGGAATATCATGGAGTCCAATATTTTATCAACATCGTATTACCTTTCAGTCATATGATATGTTTTAAGGTTTACGTGTTATGGTCAACAATATCGTTTTATACTAGTAAATGTATGTGTGAAATATTAAGCATTTTAGATGAAGGAAATAGAAGTTATAACAATATTTCTCTGATGTTAAGTTTTGTAAAGAGACTAAGTATTTGACCTTGACCTTGGCATCAGCAGGGGTTGGACGGTCGTGAATTTTGCACAGCATAGTAGTATAGCCTTACAGGAATGCATGTGTGAAATATTAAGCATTTTAGATGAAGGAAATAGAAGTTATAACAATATTTCTCTGATGTTAAGTTTTGTAAAGAGACTAAGTATTTGACCTTTACCTTGGGATCAGTGGGGGGGGGGGGGGGGGGGGGGTTGGACGGTCGTGGATTTGGCACAGCATGGTAGTAGAGCCTTAGAGGAATGCATGTGTGAAATATTAAGCATTTTAGAAGAAGGAAATAGAAGTTATAACAATATTTCTCTGATGTTAAGTTTTGTAAAGAGACTAAGTATTTGACCTTTGACCTTGGGATCAGTGTGGGGGGGGGGGGGGGGGGGGTTGGACGGTCGTGGATTTGGCACAGCATGGTAGTAGAGCCTTAGAGGAATGCATGTGTGAAATATTAAGCATTTTAGATGAAGGAAATAGAAGTTATTTTAACAAATATTTCTATGATGTTAAGTTTTGTAAAGAGACTAAGTATTTGACCTTGACCTTGGGATCAGTGGGGGTTGGACGGTCGTGGATTTGGCACAGCATGGTAGTAGAGCCTTAGAGGAAATGCATGTGTGAAAATATTATTAAGCATTTTAGATGATGGAAATGAAGTTGTTTATAACAATAATTTCTCTGATGTTAAGTTACGGACGGAACGCACCGCACGGACGGACGCACGCACGCACGCACGCACGCACGGACGGACGGACGGACGGACGGACGGACGAGGACAACCTGACTCCAGTATGCCCCCGCCCCCCCCCCCCCACCCCCCCCCCCCCCCCCAAAACTCGTTGGCGGGGGTATAAATATGGAATGTTGTATCTTTTCGCAATTTGAGATCACATTGTTGTATGTGGAACTTTATTCTGGCGTTTAGTATCTAATGTTGTTAGGTATCGGTGGGTTTACATGTACGGGAGTGTTATGTCTGGCGGTGTTACATCGAATACTGTTATGTGTCGGTCAATAATGGTTTTCAAATTGTATTCAACCGCCTTCATCAGTACCATCAGTACTATCCACATTGGTTGTGTCCTCGAAAACGATGAGATGTATTGATAATAAGTATGATATATTTGAAGTTTCAATGTAATACAAGGTAGTTGTTTCGCATACATAGTTGGTTTATGCATACATGCATGACATAAACCTGTATGTATCTCATCGTGGTAGTCATGAGCAATTTCCTAAGCAGATCAAGATAAATTGAGGCCATGTCGTCAATATGTTGGGATGATATGTCGGCTTTAATATCATGTAATGTCAGTCTAGGAATGAGTGTTCAAGATCCTCATGCGAACCTCTAGGCACTGCAGTCCACAACACAAAGGAATATGTCTAATGAACCCGAAAGAGCAATGCACATGCTTTCCGGTATTCGTGTTCAACAATTATCATTGTTCTCGTTACTTTGCCTTGGTAATTTAACATCACATACTGAACAGGGTATTCAGTGTTTTCGTTCAGTCACTTGAACTGATTTACTTAAACTGCATGTGTGTTGTAATGGTAAAAAACGTAGCGTTATTTGATGTGTGTTTGATATAGGATGAAATCGGAGTACCCTCAGTAACATGCAGTCGTCATATATGCGTGATAAATGAATGATTAACACACAATTTGATGGCAAATACTATCCAAATATTCGTTTTGACAAAATAAAAAAATATGGCGGCCATTTTGCATTTGAGTTCCATGCCATTGAGCAAAGACTATATTATCGAACGCGCTAGGGGGGTCCGGGGGGAATATTTTGAAATCCACATCGTATTTCCTGCGTTCTGGCGCATTTTGGAGCAAAAAAAAACCCAATAAACAATATATTCACAACGCGAACGTAGAAACGTGCCTTGAAACTTGTAAACAATCTTTACTCGGCGAATTTTAGGGGGGGGGGGAGTTGCGATTCGCCCCCCCCCCCCCCCCCCCCCCCCCCCCCCCCCCCCCCCCCCCCCTGAATCCGCCCTTGACCTGTTCAACACCTGTGGATTTCTACATTCAGCTCGATGGCTGAGGGTAGTCATGACTTCTGGGGCGTGTCGAAGACTAGTCTTGCCACTCTGGACGACTACTGGGAAAGATTGTGCAAGATTCTGGAAAACTGGGACTGCGAGGAATTTGAAATAAAATACTTCCTTCACTGCACTTCGCTGACTGGGAAAAATAGTATCAATGAACGACAGTCTCTGTTTGGCGGGCCTACGGACCTTCCAGCACGGGCTCCGCTAAATAGTTACCCAGGAATGAAGGGTGTATGGTTGGCGCCAACCGGAGACGATCTTCCTACAAAATCCCCATACGGAACACAGCGAATGGTGTTTAAAGTTCGGGATATAATCACATATCTATGTCAACCTCTTGAAGACGAGCGACAATTGGATTCGGACGACAATTGGCACGTTCCGGAACCGGAAGTCGACTCGGCGCAGACGAAAAAAAGCAGTAAAGCGGCAAGCAAGAAAGACCGGAAGAAGAAACACCGCGAGGTGAGGAGAACGCAGAAGGATTGCTACCTGAAGCATAAAGTTCCGGAGAAGAGGCAGAAGGAGTTGCCGTTGCTGTTTTTCGAATGTGCTCACCACTACGGGTCGAATCAGTACGTTAGGTTGATCCTTATACGGGCCAGTGACCCGAAAGTGGAATGGTGTCGGCAAACCTGTAAGGAGTTAGAGTTCGGAGATAATCCATTTCTTGAATATAGGGGCGGCCGCATGTGGAAGTACCGCACCGTGAGCAGGAGACGGGATGACGTCATCGTGGAGATATTTCTGGCGGGAGATATTGTGTTTGATAAATTAGCCACACCGCCAGACTGGGACGTCGTGGGCAAACTGCAGCGGGCTGGCTATGATCCTACGCTTGGGGTGGTGTTGAATGATTAACTCTGTGCATGCTGAGAAACATATGGGCTATAAATAGTTCAAAAACAGCAGACGAAAATTAATTATAATAATCATGTTGTTTTATTTCTCCCTGTAAATATCACGAATATGTCTTGGAATTTCATTAGAATTGAGTCCTCAATTGTAATGAAATTCCAAGACATGTTTATAAAGAGAAATAATAAACATACTCCTAATGTTTTGATTGTTATTTTCACTTCTAGCATTCAAAGGGCTAACCCTTTAACAACACTGGCTTGTATAGTGGTAATGGAAAATAGTGTAGATCCAGATGAGCCGGCTCGTGACTTTTTGCAAGTAATTTTCATAGTTTTAAGAACAAAAACACCCCCTTTCGACTAATTTGGTGGGGTGCATTGTAATTTATACAAGTGTCGTCTCTGCGGCGGGTGCTTCATTGATGGGGACAGTGTAGTTCCCAATCAGGCTGTGCAGAGGCTGATCTGGATCTACACTCGTTGAAAACCTTATAAGTCCCATTTCTCCAGTCACAGCCACAATTATGAACATTACACGACAGAAGTACCGCAGTCTAGAAAACAATAGACTGACGCTCAACATGGGGTGATATATGTATTGAATCTATTGTTGGTTCATATATGTAGGGTATTGAATTTAGACGTTTTAGAATTTAGACGCAATAAACGGATTCAAAAGCATTTCTTCCGAAGTTAGACAATATGTAACTTGTGATGTTTGTGATCAGCGTAGCCACAGATCAGCCAGCGCGTCTGTGCAGTCGGATCTAATGGCTGGGACGGGCAAACAGTATACATTTTGATAAATTCAAAAATATACGTCTGCTTCCTGAGTCTCGGAATTAAATTTATGCAGGGTCGGCGTTTTCCTATAGAACTGATGGGACTCACTTTGGAATATATATAGCAAGCCAAATGCACAATAATTACTCACACCGGGGTTGAGCTATGGAAGCGTCCTGGTTTCAATGCTCTAATATGTTTAAAGTCATTAACAAAATGCATTGATTTTCATATTTAGGCAAACCACTTTTAAAATTGTTACTGAATATTAGATATGGTTACATGAGTGTTGTATTGTGATTTTAGCAGATATGAAATTGAAATTTGTAAATGAAAATTAAAAATGGCCGCCACAATAACTACCTTTCACGGAAAATGTCATAACACAGTGCAGGTACAACACAGACTAGCAATTGTATATCTTTATTCAGAAATTGTTTTATGACATAATAGAAATGTATTATCATAACATAGCATGGAATGTACTAATGTCACGACCAACATGGCCGCCATAAATCACATACTGGCAATTGTAAGATGTTCATTGGGCTTATTCCATTCCAGGAATAGTGTGTACTTGTTTTATATCGTTTTATACACATTCTGAAGGTAACTGTTTTCAGCATATGTATATGCAAAAATAATAGTATCTGTTCTGTTAACATCTGGTATTTTCCAAAATGCCGCCATAATCGTGATAATACATTAATAAAATCTACTAAGCTCAATATATGCATAAATATAACCAGGAAATTCAGAATTTTGTGCATACATGTTCTTTTTGATACTGCAGAATGCAATAATACACACATTATAGGTTGGATAATTGTCATAAATTTACAATGATCGTTAGAAATATATGTTAAAATTAGAAACAAATACAGATACATTTTCATAATCTATGTCAGTGATGAAATGACACCGCGATATCTGTGTATAAATTAATTTGGGGAATAGAATAATGTCAACACTAAGTATTTTGTGTGCTAGCACAATTAGCATAATACAAAATGACCACCATGCAAAGTTGTTATTAAATACAATAAACTGTGTCATTATAAACTAAAATAGTATGTGCTGAACTTGCAAACACATTTTGTAAAATGGGAAATATTTTGTGTTGTGTTGTTTTTTTTGGCGAATATGTCACTATTTACGTCAAATGTATTTTATAAAAAATGTTATGTTACACCAATCTGTACTTAGTCTACCAATTAAATCGGCATGCAATGACATATGGGTGTATTGATGATGATGACTATTATTATTATTATTTATGTCCCTGGATGGCATTGGCTTCATTCACCGGTATTAGCTATTGAGCCCACATAAAGTTACAATCATTTAGTAATACGCTATATGCCTTTCTTTTGTGTTTTGCATTATCAATCCAATATGACTAGAAATGTATGTGAGAGTAGATACTTATCCGTCTATACAGATATATACAGGCTAATTTGTGTTACATGTGGAAAGTGCTACAGTACTCCATTTCTAAATCTAGAATTCCAAAAGGAGACCGTAGAGCCCATGTAAACCAAACATGTAATTATGCATGGCCATATTAAACAAAAACAAGAGTGCCGCAAGTCACAAAATACGCCCGTCGAATATGGGTCAGACAGCGAAGATGCAGAAATGTGAAGCTGTCACCAAGGCAAGAAACATTAATGAGAAGTTGCAAGTCTATAGCATTGTTTCTTCATCTCGTTGTGCTAAAAATGTATACTAATTTAGGCAGAGATAGAAAAGTAGAGAGTAAAGTAGAAATGGTAGGGAATTGAATACAATAATGTAGAAAAAATGGCTAAGTTAAAAAGGCGATATTTTTGTTATATATATTTTTTCGGCATAAAAACACCAAGGTGCACATCTTCAATGTATAGAAGACGTGTGTATAGTTTCAGATCGACCGACTGAACGGTTTCGGAGGAGTTGTGTACACAAAATCTGTACCGTATATAGAATTGTATAGAAAAATGTAGAAAAAATGGCTAAGTTAAAAAGGTGATATTTTTGTTAAAAAATATGTTTTCGGCATAAAAACACCAAGGTGCACATCTTCAACATGTGTAGAAGACGTGTGTATAGGTTCAGAACGATCGAGTGAACGGTTTCGGAGGAGTTGTGTACACAAACTCTGTACCGTATATACTCGGTAAAAGAAATCCTTCAATTTTCCAACTGGCTAAAGGTGACTCTTCAAGACAATATTGATGATTTTCTGAACTCTGTGGTCAAAATATCGTGAACATTTTACAGGATCTTTGCGCACAAGCTGTGTTATTTCTGCCCATGTGAGGCTTTCAATATCAGAATCTGTATATTCAATTCCTTCATTTAATTTTGCCAACATCTTCAGCAAATCCTTCCACTTTGTATCTGCAGCTGATAGTGATCTAAACCATGTTGGTAAGCCAAGTTGCCTTATCATTGCAAAGACATCTTTCTTCCGTGACTCTAAATATGCCGGCGAATTTCTCAGTTGCCTGAAGATGTAATAACCTTCATCCAGTCTGACAAAGCTGTCTTGTTTAGCAGGATCTCTAGCCTCAGCAGCAGTCATTTTCTTCCCTTTAGTGCTACATCTTCTCAATGCTAGATTAACTTTGTCACTAATTTGTTTCAACTGTATCTTTTTCAGCTTGAAAAATATATTGGGTACAGATTGAGCAGCTCTTCTGTCTACACTTCGAAGCTCCCATTTGGCAATGTCACTGTACTGAACTGGAACACATCTCTCTTAATTTTCACATCGTCGTTCTCCACAATAAATAGATGGAAAACATAAATATTCTGCGTCCTTGTCTTGATACAGACTTAGTGGATGTTTGCCTTCTCCCGGGGCAAATGTATATACTTGATCACATTTACTTTCTTCGTTTCCATCAACAATCATTGTGTCAGCATTTCCGATGTGCTCTTCCATTGTATCAGTCTCACTGAAATTATCGGAATCATATCCAGATGCACCATCATGCAGATCTGATACATGGTCTTGTCGGTCACAAGGATCAGTTATATCAGACACAAATTCTCTAACTGTATCTTCGGCACATTCGGTGACTTCTTTGAACCAATCATCATCAATATGGATACCTGAATTCTTGTAAAACTTACTGTTGTTCATCAACCAATGTAATGCAGACAACACTGCCAACGGTCTGACATTTTCTGTGAAATCACATTTACGGTATGTCATTTTCTTTTTCAGTTTCACAGCGATTGTGAAATTTTCATCCATCTGCCTTGGTAATGCATTTATTGTTGGCTGAATATCAACTGGCACATTAATGACATTTCCTTTTATTGAATATTGACCACCCCTTGGCAATTCTCTTACTTGCATGAATGGAATACGAAGTGCTATCAATCTTTCCTCTAGAGCATGTAAATTTAGTTCTTGTGGTTTGTCTGGCCATTTCATACCATTGGCTACTGATAATTTCGGAACTTTGTCATGTTTTAGGGATGACACACATGTGTGACAAATCCACTCTTGATTGTGGACAGACTTTAAGCCAGTAACATACTTGTTTTTGTTTTTAGACATACAAGATACGTTTGTCAGATTTGACACACCTTCATGAAACCATGTTTGTTGACAGCAGGTACAAACATATATTGGTCCAACAGCAATGTCTGAATGAAAAGTATCAATGCATTCTTGAATGGTAGATCCAAATTTTCTTCTTTTAGACACAATAATTTCATTATCACGAAACGTTGGATCCTTGCGCTTCAGACATTTTCTGTTCTTATCATATACCTGTTCATTCTGTTTAAATTCTTCACTTTGTCTGGCCATACGTTTATTGGACAGTTCTTTCTGCCTTTCATTTTGTCTGTATACTTTATCTCTCCTCACAGTACGTTTACTGGACCGTTCTTTCTGTTTAGACAGTTCTTTCTGCCTTTCATTTTGTCTGTATACTTTATCCCTCCTCACAGTACGTTTACTGGACCGTTCTTTCTGTTTAATTCTTCACATTGTCTGGCTGTACGTTTACTGGACAGTTCTTTCTGTTTAAATTCTTCACTTTGTCTGGCTGTACGTTTACTGGACAGTTCTTTCTGCCTTTCATTCTGTCTGTATACTTTATCGCTCCTCACAGTACGTTTACTGGACATTTCTTTCTGTTTATATTCTTCACTTTGTCTGGCCGTACGTTTACTGGACAGTTCTTTCTGCCTTTCATTTTGTCTGTATACTTTATCGCTCCTCACAGTACGTTTACTGGACAGTTCTTTCTGTTTAAATTCTTCAATTTGTCTGGCTGTACGTTTACTGGACAGTTCTTTCTGCCTTTCATTTTGTCTGTATACTTTATCGCTCCTCACAGTACGTTTACTGGACCGTTCTTTCTGTTTAAATTCTTCACTTTGTCTGACTGTACGTTTACTGGACAGTTCTTTCAACCTTTCATTTTGTCTGTATACTTTATCGCTCCTCACAGTACGTTTACTGGACAGTTCATTCTGTTTAAATTCTTCACTTTGTCTGGCTGTACGTTTACTAGACAGTTCTTTCTGTTTAAATTCTTCACTTTGTCTGGCTGTACGTTTGCTGCACAGTTCGTTCTGCCTTTCATTTTGTCTGTATACTTTATCTGCTCTTCTATCTTTCATGTAAGCCTTTTGATATTCTGCTCTTGTTTTTCTAGTAGTTTTTGTTTTGCCTGACAATTATTCCTTTCCTTGAGGTACATATGATGACATTGAATCTTTTTTATTGTCCCTTCTTACTTTCTGGTCTTCGAAGTAGTTACTAAGAAGCTCTTTAGAGGCAAATGTTGCCGGTCTTGATTGTTCATTCTGATCTTTTGAAAACTGTACTGGTAGTATATCAAACTGATAATCGAGGTCAATGAGCATGCTATTATACAGAGCATATAAATATCCAATTAAGTCGTCCAAGGTACTAAATGAAATCAAAATTGATGTTGCACTATCAGTGTCATGGAATGTTGAGAGTCCATCACGGGTATGACAATGTAAGTCAAAAAATGTGTATATGCCGTTTTCAACAAAGACACAGGAACAAATTGCACCAACTGATATCATGACTGATGAACACAACGTCAGAGCCGATTGCAATGCGCTCTGTAAGGTCTGAATGTCTGAAATATCATTTGTGTCAAGAGTAACACCACTCACAATGGGAAATTTGTGAATTTTGTATATGCCAGTATGTGTCCATAAAACATCGGGGATTTCTTCAAAGCTCAGGTATGGACTATTATTACATGCTGAAGATCTCGATGCGATAATTTTCCGATAAAGTTCATCTCCACTGTCTAATATCTTATCGATGCTAGCAGAAGACACATCATTTGAATTATATCTGTGCATAAGCATTGCTAACACATTTCCAGTACACTGTTTACCTCTAGAAGAATTTGAATACCGTTCATCATTCTGATGGAATGTGCCATATGTAACATTAGTCGCATCAAATGGCAATTTTGGTTGATTTGCTTTATCAATGGAATCGGGCCCATTTGCAAAATGTTGTGAATTTTGAGAGTGAATTTGAGCAGAAATAGGAGTATCAACATGTCGCATTTCTGAGGGCAATCGGCAATCATTTCTGGTCTTTTTGGTAGGAAGATTAACCGTCACGGTCTTTTTGGAGGGAAGATTAACCCTCGTCTTTTTGGAGGGAAGATTAACCCTTCTTTCTCCACCAGTCGGTGCCCCTCCACTCGCTTCCTCATGGTTGGTCTGGTCACTCTTCTTCGCCAAGGAACGCTTCCAATTCTTCCTTCTAGGCATCACTGTTTATCTGAAAATATATAGAAACAAAACTTGTTGCTGCTGTAACTTTTAAACTTTAATTTTTTCAACATTGTTATCACATCTGAAACTTCAGATATCACATACTTAGCGTATCATTAAAGGAACAAAATTACAATTAGAGCCACTTTTATCCAACTGTGGGTTGTATCTAGATAAAATACATATTAGTGGAACAATTCTACCCGATTTCAAAATTCTAAGTGGTCAGTAAAAACATACATTAATTCATTAATAATGTCATAAGAGATTGATAAAGGCCTGCAAAATATATGACGCTACATATGTACGAATCAACATCAGAATTATTGCTTGAACTTAATTTCCGCAATAAAAACTAATTCTTATATATGATGTCAGCAGCAATGAGTGCAACACTATTTGTTTTTTCTCTAATGGTGAATAATGGGGTTGTGTGCAGTGAATGTCAATACTGATTGAATGGCACTCTTTACTGTAAATTTTATGATTTGCATATACAATGTATGTGGCTGTCAATCATAATTGTATTTACCTTTAAGTTTTGAAATACATTAGTAGTTTCTCTACAGTTTCAGATTGTAAAAATGCTAATGGTCTGCATCCATATGGATTTGCACTACTTCCATGTGAGATTTCCTATCAAGAAATGAACACAAAACACGGGACAGAATGTAGATTTATACAAAGTAGCTATTGGGGAGGCCAGAAAACCTCACTAGGAAGCATTGCAAATGAAGTTGTATGAGCTTGATTGCAGTCCGATTGCGGTCCAATTGCAATTAATGGGAACGCGAATTGCAATCCTGCGCTCCAGGAATTGCAATTCGCCTGGTAAGAGAACCGCAGGCCACTCTGTACCAGGAAATCTTTGGATTATACAATATTTGAATGCATGAATATGTTGTTTAATATTAATACTATAGTTATTAAGAATATTTTAATAATCTGAGGCCAATTAGATCTTTTTTATAACACTTTTAAAAGAAAATTGATTCATATCCGGTATTCTCATTCATATCCCCGGATATGACTCGTATCCGGTGTCTAGACATACTGCTTGCTGCCATGTGACCAAAATCCCGAACAGTTTCGGAGGTTACTGAGTTGCTGATGAAATTGGTTATTCTAACCAATCATTTAACGTATTTCACGTATGTAAATGAGACAACTGTTGCAGGCTTGAAACGTGCGCGTGTAAAATAATCTGTTGACAATGAATAACAAACAGGTATCATCAATAAATGCTAGTTATACAATTTTTCCCTTCAGAAATGCTTTGAAAATTTGTGTATTAAATGTAATTGGTCTTGTAAACAAACACATATTAGCTGAAATGACTACAGGGTTTACAGGAAGCTGTTCATTAGTCTCATGTTTGGACGTCACTTGACAATGTCCATCCGTGAGTTTTCAGTGTAGAAGTTCTATCTGTATGAGAGTGGAATACCTCATACAAAGTTTCAATAATTTGTCTTTCAGTCAACCGTCAGATGATTAATGTTACCAATAGTCAGGTTATCTTGTTGATCCATATATGGAGTATCCCTTTGAGAATAAATGTGTGCGGAAATATGAGTATGAACATGAGGCATGTCTGACGGTACATTTTGGAAATAATTTTGGCAATACATGTATGTCGTTTTGGTAGGAAGGTTAACCATCTTTTTGGTCGTTTTGGAGTGAAGATTAACCCTTTCTTCTCTAACAATCTGGGCCCCTCCACTACTTGTAGGTGAAACTCTGGCTTCCCCGTGGTTGTGCTGGGTACTCCTCTTAGCCAAGGAACCTTTCC
This sequence comes from Conchocele bisecta, assembly GCA_029237695.1. Lineage (NCBI taxonomy): Eukaryota > Metazoa > Mollusca > Bivalvia > Lucinida > Thyasiridae > Conchocele > Conchocele bisecta. The sequence goes on from CM055269.1 coordinate 88,693,443, forward strand.
AGTTCTTTGTCCTAGGCATCACTGCTTATATGGAAATAAATAGAAACAAAACATTTTGCTGCTGTAACGTTTAAATTTGGATTTTTAAGCATTTGTATCATATCTGAACACTTCAGATACCATAGGCTTAGTGTTATTTATTTACAAGTAAGAACCTATATCTGTTCATAAGCATTGCTAACACATTTCCAGTACACTGTTTACCACTGAAAGAATTTGAATACAATTCATCATTCTGATGGAATGTGCCATATATGTAACATTAGTTGCATCAAATGACAATTTTGGTTGATTTGCTTCAATGGAATCGGGCCCATTTGCAAAATTTTGTGAATTTTGAGAGTGAAGTCGAGTAGAAATAGGAGTATCAACATGTGGCATTTCTGAGGGCAATCGGCAATCATTTCTGGTCTTTTTGGTAGGAAGATTAACCGTCACGGTCTTTTTGGAGGGAAGATTAACACTTCTTTCACCACCAGTCTTTTTGGAGGGAAGATTAACCCTTCTTTCACCACTAGTCTTTTTGGAGGGAAGATTAACCCTTCCTTCTCCACCAATCGGTGCCCCTCCACTCGCTTGGATTGGCCACTCTTGGATTAGCGACAACCTCCATTTTAACAAATCTGAAAAGGCTTCACCCATGGACCATAACTGAAGTTTGGCCACCATGGGCCAAGCGGTTTGTGTGAAAAAGAATTTTGAAATCTCTAATAAAAGAACGACCTTTTGGTGGCCATCTTGGATGACATAAGAGCATCCGATTTCGACAAAAATACACCACAGCGATCACCTCACTGATACCTTCGATTTGATATATGACATGACCATATTCGGTCAAAAATAAAATTTAACCCCAATTTGACTACGGGCCATGCCCATTTTTGACCCTGGGGTCACCATTTTAACAACTCTGAAAGAGCATTGTACATTGATCATTCTTACCAAGTTTCGTCGAAATCCTGCTGGCGGTTCAGGAGATAAAGGTTTTTTAAGAATATGTGCTATTTTTAGATAGCGGCCATGTTGGATTTCAGGCCAACTTAATTTCAACAAATTTGGAAAGGCTTCACATAAGGACCATACAGGTAGAGTTTGCTGACCATTGGCCAATCGGTTCATGAGACGACGATGTTTAAAATCTCTCATAAAAGGATGACTGTTTGTCTGCCATCTTGGATGACATAATCATCCGATTCCGACAAATATTGCACCAGAGCAATCGCCTCATTGATACCTTCAATTTGATATATGATATGAGCATATTCAGTCAAAAATAAAATTTGACCCCAATTTGACCCCACGGGCCACGCCCATTTTTGACCCCTGGGTCACCATTTTAACAACTTTGAAAGAGCATTGTACATCGATCATTCCTACCAAGTTTCATCGAAATCCGGCTAGCGGTTCATGAGAAGAAGATTTTTTAAGAATTTATGCTATTCTTAGACGGCGGCCATCTTGAATTAGCGATGACCTCAATTTTAACAAATCTGAAAAGGCTTCACCCATGTACCAAAACTTTTAAGTTTGGCTATCATGGGCCAAGCGGTTCATGTGAAGAATAATTTTGGAATCTCTAATAAAAGAACGACCTTTTGACCTTTCGGCGGCCATCTTGGATGACATAACCATCCGATTTCGACAAAAAAATGCACCAGAGCAATCGCCTCATTGATACCTTCAATTTGATATATGATATGAGCATATTCAGTCAAAAATAAAATTTGACCCCACGGGCCACGCCCATTTTTGACCCCTGGGTCACCATTTTAACAACTTTGAAAGAGCATTGTACATCGATCATTCCTACCAAGTTTCATCGAAATCCGGCTAGCGGTTCATGAGAAGAAGATTTTTTAAGAATTTATACTATTTTTAGACGGCGGCCATCTTGGATTAGCGATGACCTCCATTTTAACAAATCTGAAAAGGCTTCACCCATGGACCAAAATTTTTAAGTTTGGCTACCATGGGCCAAGCGGTTCATGTGAAGAATAATTTTGAAATCTCTAATAAAAGAACGACACTTTTACCTTTTGACCTTTCGGCGGCCATCTTGGATGACATAACCATCCGATTTCGACAAAAAATGCACCAGAGTGATCGCCTCGTTGATACCTTCGATTTGATATATGACATGACCATATTCGTTAAAAAATAAAATTTAACCCCAATTTGACCCCACGGGCCACGCCCATTTTTGACCCCTGGGTCACCATTTTAACAACTTTGAAAGAGAATTGTACATCGATCATTCCTACCAAGTTTTGTCGAAATCCGGTTGGCGATTCTTGAGAAGAAGATTTTTGAAGAATTTGTGCTATTTTTAGACGGCGGTCATCTTGGATTACGTAATGACGTCATTTTAACAATTTTGTAATCCCCCTACCTAAGGACCATGACCATGAAGTTTGGTGACTATAGGCCCAATGGTTACCGAGGAGAAGACGTTTGAAAATGTTCACGGACGACGACGGACGACGACGACGGACACATTGCGGTAACAATAGCTCACATGAGCTTTGCTCAGGTGAGCTAAAAAATATGTTTTCGGCATAAAAACACCAAGGTGCACATCTTCAATATGTGTAGAAGACGTGTAGAACTGTATAGAAAAATGTAGAAAAAATGGCTAAGTTAAAAAGGTGATATTTTTGTTAAAACATATTTTTTCGGCATAAAAACACCAGAGTGCACATCTTCAATATGTGTAGAAGACGTGTGTATAATTTCAGATCGATCGACTGAACGGTTTCGGAGGAGTTGTGTACACGAATTATGCACTTTTTCTGTCAGCCGCCCGCCCACCTGCCCAGCGGTAAATCATAATACGTACCGTTTTTTTAAACCTGCTAATTTCCATGGAGCGGTATATAATAAATAGAATATTCATATTTTTGCAACGAATATGACATATATGTTCATCTCGTGGTGTGAAATGTCCATATTTCACTCGTGCCTAACTCCATATATTTACAACGGTACTGAAGGTCAATATTATTCTGTAAAATACATCTCGTCTGCTATATACCATATAATTATCAACACAACCCCAATTTAATGATGGGTGGATTAGAATAGAATATCCTACTGAATAACCAATATGCAGCTGATATGCGTGTTTTATTATTTAGAAACTTTTGATGGTACCAGTTCTGCAAATTATGTATGTTTTTTAGGTTTCACTGAAATATCACAACTTCAAGTGCACATTGGTATGCACAACATACTATTTTTTAAAAATTCTATTTAGTACGCTGGGTTAATTAAGAATTAAGCATGTTACCACATTACCTCATTTATTACACATGTTTAATTGATGGAACTTATATTAAATGACGCACTCTAAGGCTTTTATATTCTACGAGTTCCTATGTATGGAATTTTCCACCAAAATCAGCATGCTAATATTGTCATTTTCTCTATTTCTGTCACAGTTATGGCGTTAGGGTATCGACTGATCAGAAACTACATAGATCAATCACTTACTAAGCAATGTTTGGTTGTGGCGTATAAAACCGTGTACCGATATAAAACTTACAGTACACATATTACTGCCAACTATTCCCGGTTCCTGAAGCGGAATAAGCCCATTGAAACATCTTACCATTGCCAGTATATGATTCATGGCGGCCATGTTGGTCATGAAATTAGTACATTCCATGCTAATTTATAATAATAAATTTTATATCATGTCACAAAACAATTTATGAATAAAGATGTAAAATTGCTAGTCTGTGCTGTACCAGCACTGTGTTATGACATTTTCCGTGACAGGTAGTTATTGTGGTGGCCATTTTTAATTTTCATTTACAAATTTCATATCTGCTAAAATCACAATACAACACTCGTGTAACTGTATCTAATCTAGTAGTATAGAGGGAGTCAAAATAATACCATCAAAGGTGGGAGCGTTATTGATTACAACAGCTCCCAACAGTATCGAAAAACGGTGTTTTTGTCCAATAATATAAACTATGCACCAACACTGAAATATTTTAAACCGCGAAACCGTCTTGTACGCCCACCATACTTAGTGAAAAAAAAATTTGAGATTGAAAATAATGGCTTCAAAAAAGAAGATGAACAAAAGTACTCACCAGCACCCTCGAAAAACGGGCTTTTTGTACAGAGAAAAGCAGAATCATACCACCAGAGGTGGCACCGTTTCCACCACCACACAACACTCCCAATACCCACGAAAAATCGGGAACGGTTCGTCTCCCAAGAGGCAAACAGAAACAGAAATGATACCACCCATTTGTGTATTTGGACACATTTGGGAAAAGTGTAGGAGAAATTCGCCTCCGAAGAGACAAACAGAAATGATACCACCCATTTGTGTATTTGGACACATTTGGGAAAAGTGTAGAAGAAATTCGCCTCCCAAGAGACAAACAGAAATGATACCACCCATTTGTGTATTTGGGCACATTTGGGAAAAGTGTAGAAAAAATTCGCCTCCCAAGAGCAAAACAGAAATGATACCACCCATTTGTGTATTTGGACACATTTGGGAAAAGTGTAGGAGAAATTCGCCTCCCAAGAGGCAAACAGAAATGATACCACCCATTTGTGTATTTGGACACATTTGGGAAAGGCGGGTTGGAAAAAGAGGCTCGCATCTACAAAACCTTTGAACCACAAAAAAGAAAGACAACTCAAACAAAAATGACTACTCCATGTAGAACGGGTCGCGACTACCAGAGTGCTGGTGTACGGAGTCGCTAGTTTTGTTTTTTTCCTTCGGCGTACCGGACTGTTTTGCGGAGTGCACGAACTGGGCGTCGGAGTCTGTTTTGATTCCCAGGGGGCTCGGGTTCTCCTTTCTAGCCAACAAGGATAGCAAAAATAGAAATCCTGGAAAGCAAACTGAGCAACCAGGAGAACCCGAGCCCCCTGGGAATCGCGAGCAGGCATTTCGACCTTCCCGAGCGGACTGGATTTCCTGGCGCGCAATCCGAGCAATCTGGTGCGCAATCCGAGCAATCCGAGCAATCCGAGCACCGTGAACAAGTATTTTGCACATTTCGAACGATTTGGGAATTCCCTGTTGGACAAATGTCCCCCTCTCTAGATAGAAAAGGTATTTTTGCAAACATGCCAAAAACCCATTTGTCTCCGGAAAATATTCGAGAAATTATTTCCGCCTGTGGAAAGTCGACGGCCGACGAAACAAAAAAGAAGTACGGGATCGGCAGTGCCAGACTTCGAAAGTTGTTGGATGGTGTCGATGCGGAACGTAGTACAAAACCCGAAGAACAAGAAACCCCCGAAGAACAAGAAACCCCTACCCCCGTAGTACACAGTGTGACTGCGCCTGGTTTTGCGGGCCCCACAGAGTTCCCCACGAATCTACTAGAAGATGCACGAAACGCCAGCTCATTCGAAGAATCGACGCACCTGTCCGACATGGAGAGACATTTGGAGAACCGGTTGGACGCGTTGGAACGCAGGCTGTTGGACGCGATTTCCGGCGATGCCGATTCCGAGTGCCAGGAGGAAGACGAGTGCCCGGAGGAAGAAGAGTGTCAGACGGAATCCGGGTGGGAGGTGCACGACATCTGGAGAACCGTAGAGAATGCGAAGTGGTGGCTGGGGGTCTCTGTGGCGGCGTACGCGGTCTGCAGACCACTGTTCCCATTCGTGGCTCTAGAGGTCAGTAGACTCCAGAAGAGCAAAACAGACTCCGACGCCCAGTTCGTGCACTCCGCAAAACAGTCCGGTACGCCGAAGGAAAAAAAAAAAACTAGCGACTCCGTACACCAGCACTCTGGTAGTCGCGACCCGTTCTACATGGAGTAGTCATTTCTTTTTTTGTGGTTCGAATTTACTACCTCCTTTGGAGAGAGGTTTTCGATCTTTTCCAAAATATTTTTGCGCCCAATTAGACACAAAACACTATTGGGAAAATGGAGTGCGAAAAGTGTGGTAGAGTCTTTGCCAAAAAGTACAACTTGGCGCGACACGAGAAACGAAAAAATTGGTGTAGTCCGCCGCACTTCTTGTGCGATGGTTGCGGAAAGACTTTTTCCCATGCACGGTCTCTAGCTAGGCACGGCCACACCTCGTGTCCGGATGGCCCACCAAGCGAAAACGCGCGGCTACAACTCCGGATTGCAGATCTAGAGCAAGCGCTGACCGTAGAAACACGAAAACGAGAAATCGCCGAGTCCTGTGTTCGCGCTCTGCGAGAAAAGGTCTTGTAGATGCGAGCCTCTTTTTCCAACCCGCCTTTCCCAAATGTGTCCAAATACACAAATGGGTGGTATCATTTCTGTTTGCCTCTTGGGAGGCGAATTTCTCCTACACTTTTCCCAAATGTGTCCAAATACACAAATGGGTGGTATCATTTCTGTTTTGCTCTTGGGAGGCGAATTTTTTCTACACTTTTCCCAAATGTGCCCAAATACACAAATGGGTGGTATCATTTCTGTCTGGGAGGCGAATTTCTTCTACACTTTTCCCAAATGTGTCCAAATACACAAATGGGTGGTATCATTTCTGTTTGTCTCTTGGGAGGCGAATTTCTCCTACACTTTTCCCAAATGTGTCCAAATACACAAATGCGTGGTATCATTTCTGTTTGTCTCTTGGGAGGCAAATTTCTCCTACACTTTTCCCAAATGTGTCCAAATACATAAATTGGTGGTATCATTTCATTTCTGTTTGCCTCTTGGGAGACACTTTTTCTACACTTTTCCTAAATGTGTCCAAATACACAAATGGGTGGTATCATTTCTGTTTCTGTTTGCCTCTTGGGAGACGAATTTCTCCTACACTTTTCCCAAATGTGTCCAAATACACAAATGGGTGGTATCATTTCTGTTTCTGTTTGCCTCTTGGGAGACGAATTTCTCCTACGACAAGTTCTATCTGTCGTTCGTCTGTGTTAGTTGTAGTGCCTGTAGTTTGTTGTAGTTTGCTGTATTTGGGTTTTTCTGAAATCCGTTCCCGATTTTTCGTGGGTATTGGGAGTGTTGTGTGGTGGTGGAAACGGTGCCACCTCTGGTGGTATGATTCTGCTTTTCTCTATACAAAAAGCCCGTTTTTCGAGGGTACTGGTGAGTACTTTTGTTCATCTTCTTTTTTGAAGCCATTATTTTCAATCTCAATTTCAAAAAATGTTCACTAAGTATGGTGGGCGTACAACAAGACGGTTTCGCGGTTTACAATATTTCAGTGTTGGTGCATAGTTTATATTATTGGACAAAAACACCGTTTTTCGATACTGTTGGGAGCTGTAACGGGTAATCAATAACGCTCCCACCTTTGGTGGTATTATTTTGACTCCCTCTATACTACTAATCTTCAGTAACAATTTTAAAAGTGGTTTTACCTAAATATGAAAAGCAATGCATTTTGTTAATGACCTTGAAAATACACCAAAATTTCAAATCTGACGGGGTACCAAGCCCTATTCGATCATAAATATAAATCAGCATGTATACCCATTTGTAATAAAAAATGCCATCATAAGTGTATTAGCATCCCTTGGCCGGCCTACTAACAAAGGAGAAGAACTTGGTCGAACACAACCTCCGCTAAGTCATAATTAGGAGATATCATCTCCTAATTAGGAAATATTATCTCCTAATTAGGACTTACTATCTCCTAATTAGGAGCTATTATATCATAATTAGGAGTTGATATCTCCTAATTACGAGTTACTATCTCCTAATTAGGACTTACTATCTCCTAATTAGGAGTTATTATCTACTAATTGTGAGTTAGTATCTCCTAATTAGGATGTGTGTTATATCCTAATTAGGACTTACTATCTCCTAATTAGGACTTACTATCTCCTAATTAGGAGTTATTATCTACTAATTGTGAGTTAGTATCTCCTAATTAGGATGTGTTATTATATCCTAATTAGGACTTACTATCTCCTAATTAGGACTTAATATCTCCTAATTAGGAGTTATTATCTACTAATTGTGAGTTAGTATCTCCTAATTAGGACGTGTTACTATATCCTAATTAGGACTTACTATCTCCTAATTAGGACTTACTATCTCCTAATTTAGGAGATAGTAGATACAAATATTATAGTATTGGCACCAGGACACTTCCATATTGAGCTCCTCAAATCAGGGTTTGGGGTATCAATAATTCCTTCAGTGCTCCAGATAAGCTTTGTGTCTAAAGAGTAGTATACCCCCTGATTTCAAATTAAATGTGTATTTAATTTTACAAATGGATTATTGATTTTCTTCATTATTAAATCGGGAACAAATGATCACAACGTAAAACAAATTGAACCATTCACTGATATAAATTTGAGTGTATTATTACTTATTCACTTATTTATACTGTAATACAGTCGAACAATTACTTAATTGAGCAGTATTTGCTTTTTGCAGCTCAACTAAGTAACTTTTCAACTTTATTACAGTATTCCACTACTCAATTTGAAAATCAATGCATATTTTCACTTTGTTGTGAGTATTTTGTACTCCTACTATCAATGCACATTCAGCTAAAATAAAATACGCCAATGTGCACCTTAATTGGAGCTCTGATTCCCCAAACAATGGTTTCAGGTCTCAAAACCAGGTTTGAGAAATTACTGCGCAATTGGCGAGTAACGATGTGATGGCACTTATTTTTCACAAACCGATTTTTGTACCAAAATACTTGTTGTATGTTATGGCTGCCTTAATATGTCCAACTCCAAATGAAAGCATATCGAAAATCATTAACGGGATTTATTGTTGGTCCAAGTGTTTCGACCAATGAAAGCACAGTATCGAACATCCGGTGACTACGGATTTAATTTTAAACACATCAGTCCGGGTAGGTTCAACTGTCCGAGGAAAATTTGATCGGGATTATTCTCTCCGTTCCAGAGTCCCTGTCCATTTTAGGTGCCTTCAGGGTGAGGATCCCATTCTGGGACATGGATGACGTAACTTCCTTTGGATCGACGTCCTGAAAGTAGACTGGCTCGCTGATTGATTTATTTATCATTTGTGGCTGTGACTGGAGAAATTGGGCTTATGAAAGTTGTTACTAGAGTAGATATTGATCAAATAACACACGCCTGTAGTATTCATGACAGCAATCTATATTGCTTGTCAGAAGCATGATGGGTGTTTCATTGATGGAATGGCGAACAGTGCAGGGGCCCGTTTCACTAAACTTTGTTCAACTAAAATGTTCGTAAGTGCAAATTTAGGATCGTCTGTAAATTTAAATTCATGGATTTACATGTATTGAGAATAGGCTGAATATGCAGCCTATGCTCAATAAATGTAAATCCAATAATTGTTTGAAAGAAAACATTGTTAATGTGAAATTTGTAGAGGTATCATAATTTTGCACTTGCGAACATTTTAGTCGTGCGAAGTTTAGTGAAATGGCTCCCAGATCCACATTTCACGATCATTGCATTGACCAAACACAGGATATGGGATCAGGGCTCCAGATAAGGAATTAGTAATGGAGTATTGTCACTCCATCATTTCTGAAGCGGATATTTCAAAAGTTTCATTGGCATTGACCAAATACAGGATATGGGATCATGTGGTTTCCTAACGTTTCTGAACAACATTTTCTTTTGACATCAATTTCAAGGTGTATGGTCACATGGTTACAACAACAACAACAAGTACTGAAACTTCCAGAAGCCCTCCGATTCAAAGTACGTATTCTTTTATTTTGTCCTTATTATGTAACAGATTTTGATGAAATATGGAGCATCAGACGCGTCTTGTTAAGCTGCATTTGGTGGTCTGTACTTTGGCCCAAACTTCTGTCGTTTTTGCGAAGAATCGATTTCCGTGTCTACCGACACGGAAATCGATTGTTCGCAAACAACGACAGTAGTCTGTGCCGAACTCCCGGGACCACCAACTGCAGCTCACGAAGACACGTTTGCTGTGCCATATTTCATCAAAATCCGTTGCATATTAAGGAAAATATAAAATAATACTTACTTTGGAGTGGGCGAACTTTAAACACTTTTAGCCATTGTTGTTGTTGTTGTTGTAACCACGTGATCATGCACCTTGAATTTTACAGTAGATTTTCTTTTTCTGTTAAATGTACATGCCCATTCAGTAGGCACAAACTGTTCTTTATAGGAATTAAATAAGTGTATAATTGTGTCACTATTCCACCAGTTCTAAAAATTACGAGTGCCCACTATACAGATATAATCATTTAGTAATATTTATTGTACTGATAGTGACTCGCGGTGGTATCAAGCTGTTTTCATATGCAAATGAGGCATGATATTTTTTAATTATTTATACTAATTAAATGTGTCACCTGAAAAAATAATATTTTCGACAGATTATAAAGTATGATCATTGCATATCAAAAAAATAAATACAGAGAATAAATAGAAATGTCCGTTAACATTTTAAAGAAACACGGTTATCACCGCTGATATCAGTGTGGAAATTTAGGTCTGAAATAAAATGCATAATAATGCCATCAATACGTGGGGTAATGGTGATGAATGTTTGTTTTGGCAGAAAATGTCTGAGGTGATGGGTGGGCATGTACCTTTAATCTTCCTAACAACATGATGATGATATGTCGCCAACCCAAGACGTTGATTTACGCGTTTTATCGTTGTACAAAATCTTATAATGTTCACCAAGAATCGAGTACCGTTTATTTCTTATATGCAAGTGCTTTAGAATTTTATTTACATTAACGGTAACCGATTCTTCGTCAAGACTACAGAATGTGAGATTAAAGCGTATTTGCTGCCTGTTTCATAAATATGCCTCATTCCATTGGACAGATATTAAATAAAATCTACTGTAAGAATGTATGAAAACATGACATTCTGAAACCACGTGATCTGATCCCTCACCGTGGAATACACGCTGACTCATAAATTTGACGACGTTTCATTTGTCCAACTTCGTCACATGTGAACATGTATGCGTTATTTTCAACGAAAACCGTTTATTTGCCCACCCACTTCTATCAATCCATGTTTTATTTCGGCATTCTAAGGGTCAATGCAGGGTACGGCAATTTGTTATCAGCCTGTATGTACTATGTCAATGCACGACAGTTTTAACATATTTGACATTTGTAATTTTAATTGCTTACTTGATACTCAACGCTTCTGATTTTTACAGGGTCCGTATCATTTTTAATTGATTATATAAGTAAAACTCGGCTTATCTAGAGTTACATGTAACATCAGGGGTGGGAGCAGTTCCAGATGCCAAATCCGGAAAATGGCTAACAAACATTTCTTTTGCATCCACAAATGCGTTAAAGTGTGCTTCACATGTTGAAACGTTAGTATTTTCAGCAAACACATTAAAATTGCCACCCCTGTAACATGCATCATATGGACATACCTTTGGTAGTATATATTGCCTCTTGAACTCGCGTTCAACAAGTCCAAATTCGTCTGCTCTTTCCGAGTGCTTGGCATGAACTACTACTCGGCTGTTCTTGGTCTTCAGCGTGATTTCGTCAGGGCTATAATTAGTAACGTCCAGCGTAATTCGGAATTCGTCGTCCTCGTTAATAACCTGAAAAAGAAGGAAAGCTGTAAATCCAAGTATTTGAACGTCGCGACACTGTGTGCGACTTCCAAGTTGACTGCAGTAAAGCCCCAATTAAAACAATTAACGCATCAACAGAAGACTAAAGAGAAAACATACAGGCACATGGCTACATGGATTCAAATTGTTTTAATTAATCAGGTGCTAGGAGGCACAAATGAACGGGTGCAATATGACTGTAATGTATATGCTTGGTACTCGTGTTAGGGAATTGTCCTGATTTCATTCACTTTGTATAGTTCCTAGTAGTAGTAAGTTGCTCACCAGGGGCGGATCCAGGATTTATGAGTGGAGGGGGCGTGGATTTCAAATGAAACACATATGATCGTCAACTTTTATAAAATTCAGATTATTTTCTGCATTTGTTCTTATTTCTCACCAAAAGTATAATTATGTTGTTACCACTCAGTTGAACCGTATCGACGGTTCAACTCAGTGGTAATAACATACATTTTGGGCGAGAAATAAGGAAACAATCAGATCAGATCAGATCAATGGGTTAAACTCGCCCCTGCCTGAATCCGCACCTGCTCACGCCACGCTGGCGGAGATGGCATCAACCCTTTTAAAGTGGCTTGTGTCTCAGATGGTACCTCCAAATTTGCATTTCACAAAAACACTTTGATATATAACTGGATAGTGTATCAATACAGTCACAACTTGTTCTTGGTCATAAACATGCATTGGTCAGTTAATGATCTTATTCGCATATTAAGTCGAGGAAAGTCCATGCTCAGTTACATGGCAGTATCTGAAAAAGAAATAGTAGTGATGCAATTCTTTCTCCCATCTATCAAAAAACTCGCGAGCAGTGACATAATTCCTTATGTTACCAATGACTACCGCTTCGCTGCAGATAAGACAAAAATATAAACTTGTTTGAAATGCTTCAAAAGCTGGATTATAAGATATGGTCATCATTTCACACTTCTATGTAATCGCCATATCAACACTGTAATACCTTAACACACGATGTACGCGCATGATGATAAACAAGAGTTGTCAGAAGACAACGAAGCTGGCCTGTTGGCAGCCTTCACTCAAACTTGGAACAGTTGCATAAAAAAACATGAATATTATATAACTTGACCCTGGGTTAAGGGGCGTGCGGTGAACCTTGACATTGGGGTCAGTGGTGCAAGGTGGGTCGTGGGTTTGCTACAGAATAATATAGTATATTAAGATGAATGCATGTATGAATATCAATGCGCTCCCTGAAAACAGAAGTAAAACAAAATGTAACCCAACGTTAAGTTTATGAACGCACTAAGTTGGTGATTTTCTACAGCATGATAGCTATTCACATGAGGAATGCATGTATGAATGTGCTAAGTTTGTGACCTTGACCTTGGGAAAAGGGGTGGGGGTGGGTCATGGATTTGCTGTAGCACAATAGAGGATCATCACATGAATGCATGTATGAACTAGAAATGGACGCTTGTCGACAAGCGCATGTGTATCCCCCTCCCCAGATACACAAGTAGTTTGAAAAAAGGGTGATCGAGTTATGCTCCGGAGACAAAATCGGTGACGGACAAAGGGAGATAACTAAACAATTAGTGATGCAAGAGTTGTCAATCTTGCGCGACACACCTTTAGGGTCTATGCATGTGTGAAGCTACTGGAGTGCAGAATTATTTGTTAATAGTCCTATATTTATGTACATATATCTGCACAGGTGCACATAATGCCACAATATTTTCCAACACAGTTGACGGAAATGTAATATAGAATGTAAATAAAAAAAATAATGCTCGCTACTGGAGCCGAGAATTTTTTTTAATAGTCCTATATTTATCTACATATACTGCACAGGTCCACATACTGCCACAATATTGTCAACACAGTTTAGGTAAATGTAATAATTTAGCTGTATAAATTACCTGTAATAAGTTAGTGGTCAGTTAAAAAATTTAAAAAGAATGTAAAAAAAAAAAAATTGAAAAAAAAGTTGAAAAATAAAAAATAATAATACTTGCTACTGGAGCCCAGAATTTTTTTTTTATAGTCCTATATTTATCTACATATATCTGCACAGGTCCACATAATGCCACAATATTTTCAACACAGTTTACGGAAATGTAATATACAATTTTTTTATTTTTAAATAATGCTCGCTACTGGAGCCCAGAATTTTTGTTAATAGTCCTATATTTATCTGCATATATCTGCACAGGTCCACATACTGCCACAATATTGTCAACACAGTTTACGGAAATGTAATAATGTACCTGTATAAATCACAGGCGATTCTAGCGTGTCTTGGATGGTCAATTATTGTTTGTATATACATAAAACACCTTTCTAAACAATGTACAAAACAATTCAAAAGTGCCCGGGTGTAAATATAATAATACTTAGAAAGGTACAAAACTCCCATTCGCCACCATTGTAACGAAAAGCCACACAATGTAGACAATTGGAACTCGCCTATACAACGCATTACAGCGTGTCGAAACCGCTGCTTGAGGTGGGTTTTCGGCATAGATTGTACAGTTGCTAATACATTAACATAAATCTCAAAGATTTCGAGTGTAAACTGTACTAAAAACGCGTCCCACTAACCTAAATTCGCTTTTTAAAATTATACACGTTCACTTCCGCATTCTCAATGACTATTAGCCGCCATCTTTGAAAATGTTTCAATCACGTGCACGCAGCAGTTTGGTTGGTTACTGGAGACTGACGTCATTTCCATTAGCCAACCAAATCAGTGCGTGTCATGTGATTCGATATTTTCAAAGATGGCGGCTAACCTTCATTTTTTATCAGGAAACGAAGGTGTATGATTTTAAAAAGCGGATTTAGGTTAGTAAGACGCGTTTTTAGTACAGTTTACACCCACAATCTTTGAGATTTATGTTAATGTATTGGCAACTGTAAACTTTATGTCGAAAATTCACCCCAAACAGCAGTTACGACACGCTGAATGCCTTTTATAGGCGAGTTCCAATTGTCTACATTGTGTGAGTTTTCGTTACAATGGTGGCGAATGGGAGTTTTGTACCTTTCTAAGTATTATTATATTTACACCCGGGCACTTTTGAATTGTTTTGTACATTGTTTAAAAAGGTGTTTTATGTATATACAAACAATAATTGACCATCCAAGACACGCTAGAATCGCCTGTGGTATAAATTACCTGTAATAAGTTAGTGGTCAGTTAAAAAATTGAAAAAGAATGTAAAAAAAAATTAAATTAAAAAAAAGAAAAAGAATAATGCTCCCTACTGGAGCCCAGAATGTTTTTTAATAGTCCTATATTTATCTACATATCATATATACACAGGTCCACATATTCCCACAATATTTTCAACACAGTTTACGGAAATGTAATATAATCATTTACCTGTATAAATTACCTGTAAGTTGTCAGTGGTCAGTTGCACATGCTAGCACATGCACAGGTGAATAGTCTGTATATAGCACTTACCACCTTATGCTACTAGACAAAAATTGAAAAATAATTTGAAAAAAAAAATGAAAAAAAAAAATGGAAAAAAAAAGTTTAAAAATAATAATGCTTGCTACTGGAGCACAGAATTTTTTTTTAATAGTCCTATATTTATCTACATATATCTGCACAGGTCCACATAATGCCACATATTTTCAACACAGTTTACGGAAATGTATAAATTACCTGTAAGTGGTCAGTGGTCAGTTGCACATGCTAGCACATGCACAGGTGAATAGTCTGTATAAAGCACTTACGACCTTATGCTTAAAAAGACCTTAAAAAAAAAATGAAAAAAGAAAAAAAGAAAAAAAAAAGAAAATGAAAAAAAAAAAAAAAAAAAAAAAAAAAAAAAAAAAGGAAAAAAAAAGTTAAAAAATAAAAATGCTTGCTATTGGAGACCAGATATTTTTTTTAATAGTCCTATATTTATCTACAAAAATCTGCACAATAATGCCACAATATTTTCAACACAGAACCCAATGTAGTGATTTACCTGTATAAATTACCTGGTCAGCAGTGGTCAAGCACTGGACATTTGCACATGCTAGCCCATGCTAGCACATGGTTCTCCCAGTTTCTTTTGTTCTCTCTACAGGTAAGGTGTACAGAGCACACGAGAAAAGGTGTACAGAGCAGACAAGAAAACAGGTCTTCATGCATTATTGTCCAGTTTGTAGAGTGCGCAAAACAAAAAAAAAAACAAAAAAAAAGGAGATAACTCAAAAATTAGCTACGCAAGAGTTGTCATTCTTGTGCGCGACACATTTCCGGGTCGTGGTCTATGCATGTGTGAAGTTTCATGAAAATATTCCAAAGGGTGGTCGAGTTATGCTCCGGACAGGAAATCAGTGAGCGAAAACAAAAAAGGGAGATAACTCAAAAATTAGCTATGCAAGAGTTGTCATTCTTGTGCACGACACACCTTCGGTTCGTGGTCTAATTGAATGTGTTAAGTTTCATAAAAATATTCCAAAGGTGGTCGAGTTATGGTCAATCAGTGCGCAAAACAAAAAAGGGAGATAACTCAAAAATTAGCTATGCAAAAGTTGTCATTCTTGTGCGCGACACACCTTCGGGTCGTGTCTATGCATGTGTAAAGTTTCATGAAAATATTCCAAAGGGTGGTGGAGTTATGCTCCGGACACGAAATCAGTGCGAGAAACAAAAAAGGGAGATAACTCAAAAATTAGCTATGCAAGAGTTGTCATTCTTGCGCGCGACACACCTTCGGGTCGTGGTCTATGCATGTGTGAAGTTTCATGAAAATATTCCAAAGGGTGTTCGAGTTATGCTCCGGACAAGAAGTGTCTGCGGCGGACGCGGACGCGTACGCGGACGCGGCGCGCTGTCAAATCCATAGTATCCCCCGACGGAGTCCGGGGGATACAAATATCAAAGCGTTCCCTGTAAAGAAACAGAAGTTACACAACATTTACCCCAACGTTATTTAGTTGATGAACATGCTAAGTTTGTGACCTTGACCTTGGGGTAAGGGTTGGGTGGTGGGTTGTGGATTTGCTACAGCATGATAGAGGGTCATCTGAGGAATGCATGTATGAAATATCAAGGCGTTCCATGAAAGGAAACAGATGTTATAAGACATTTACCCCAACGTTAAGTTTATGAATGTGCTAAGTTTGTGATCTTGACCTTGGGTAAAGGGGTGGGTCATTGATTTGCTATAGCACGATAGAGTATCATCAGATCAATGCATGTATGAAATATCAAGGCGTTCCCTGTAAAAAAACAGAAGTTATAAAAAGACATTTACTCTAAGTTAAGTTTATGATGTTGAGATTGGGGAAAGGGGTGGGGGGGGGGGGTCATTGATTTGCTATAGCACAATAGAGGATCATCAGATGAATGCATGTTTGAAATATCAAAGCGTTCCCTGTAAAGAAACGGAAGTTACACAACATTTACCCCAACGTTAAGTTGATGAACATGCTAAGTTTGTGACCTTGACCTTGGGGTAAAAGTTGGGTGGTGGGTTGTGGATTTGCTACAGCACCATAGAGGGTCATCTGAGGAATGCATGTATGAAATATCAAGGCGTTCCATGAAAGAAAACAGATGTTATAAGACATTTACCCCAACGTTAAGTTTATGAATGTGCTAAGTTTGTGACCTTGACCTTGGGGTAAGGGATGGGCGGTGGGTCATGGATTTTCTATAGCACGATAGAGTATCATCAGATGAATTCATGTATGAAATATGAAGGCGTTCCCTGTAAATAAACACAAGTTACACAACATTTACCCCAACGTTAAGTTTATGAACATGCTAAGTTTGCAACCTTGACCCTGGGGTCAGGGTTGGGTGGTGGGTCATGGATTTGCTACAGCATGATAGAGGGTCATCTGAGGAATGCATGTATGGAATATCAAGGCGTTCCATGAAAGAAAACAGATGTTATAAGACATTTACCCCAACGTTAAGTTTGTGAATGTGCTAAGTTTGTGACATTGACCCTGAGGTAAGGGTTGTTGTGTGTTGGGTCATGGATTTGCTACAGCATGATAGAGGGTCATATGAGAAATGCATGTATGAAATATCAAGGCGTTCCATGAAAGGAAACAGATGTTATAAGAAATTTACCCCAACGTTAAGTTTATGAATGTGCCTTGGGGTAAGGGTTGGGTGGTACGTCATGGATTTGCTACAGCATGATAGAGGGTCATCTGAGGAATGCATGTATAAAATAACAAGGTGTTCCATGAAAATAAACGAATTTAAAAATACGAGAACTGAATGTTATCGGTGACGTAGTTGGTGACACAGTGTCTAGTCAAAGCAAGGCAGGTGGCTTCCCAGTGTGAGCACATCAGTGGGAAATATGAATTATATATTTAGCAAAACTAGCGTTACTTACGCTACAAATCTTCAATTAAATGCTTTTTTCCTCACTCAGTACCCCACTTTCCAACCTCATCTGAGACACAGTACGTAAGGAGCCGTCTCATCAGGATCTGCACATTTAGCAAGTAATTTCATTTTTTTTTTACGGAAATCACCCCCTTATAAATGAACTACATGTAGTCTGAAAATCATTTTGTGACAACTAGATTGGTCGGAAGATTAACATATCACAGACCATTCCAGTTGATTAGGGGTGAAAGGGTTAATAATACATGTGAAATTGAGAAGTTAAGTTTTTTAGAAAAGAAAATATATACTTGTGTGGATTACCTTCTCGCCTTCGACCTTCGGTGGCAGCCAGTAGGCGACTGACGATGATTCCGAACTGCTGCATTGCGGTGCGGTCGAACTCGGTGCCGGCTCAGCCTCGTCCTGAAACAAGCAGTCGAGTACATTTCATTTAAGCTGGCAGGCAAACGTCGAAGATGTCCGCCAAAATCACAATATTTAAACCAACCATAATAAGAAATGAATGGACAAGTTGACGATTTTTTCGGGGCTTTTATCAAATAAATACATTGTTGGCATACCATAAACGTAGACGATACATATACATGTAAAAGCATGTAGTAGCATAGAAAAGTTAAACACAGGAGATTCCTGAGAATAATTAAGTATAAAAACGTCCATCTAATTGTAAACAAAGACGTGCTGTGTGAACTAGTTACAGGGCTCCACATAAGGAATTAGTAATTGAGTATTGTCACTCCATTATTTCTGAAGCAATTGGGTATTTCAAGGGTAAAATAAAATCACACTACTGTTTACACATCAGCAGACAGCAATTATTGAATAGTTTGCTTCTAAATGAAAACATGTATTGACATTTCAATAGAATTGTCTCCTTGGAAATACCAAGATGTGTTTTCATGAAAAAATAAGAAAAATATGCTATATTTGTGGTCTGTGTATTGTTTTCTGTAGCATGATAAAGATACCACAAATGTTTCATTGTTTTTTGATACTCACTACTTCTGATTTGAATTGGGTTTTTGGCAATTTTAATTGGGTATTTAAGCAAATATGTACCTTATCTGGAGCTCTGTAGTTGACATCACAATTCAGTCACATGCCATATATGTAGCAACCAGCCACCAATGGTGCATGACGTTTCGGACCATGCACGCCAGTTTGGTGACAGGGTCCGACATGTCAAAGAATGTGGTCTGAGATGACAATGGCCAATTTTGGGCCGTGGTCAGAAACTCCAAATGGTATGTATGATCCAAATAACCCATGGTCCGAAAAGTATCATATCATAGCTCAATAACACTGTATAACGGCATCTTGTTGTGTCACGTGACCTCCAGATGGCGCGCGAGCGGTGATCACCTGACCGCGTATTTTTATGCCCCACCACGATAGTGGAAGGGGCATTTAGTGTTACCCTTGTCCATCCGTCCCGTCCGTCCGTCCATCCGTCCGTCACAAAACTTTAACGCTCGGGTAAATGTCTCAGAATTTCTTCATCCTTCGACCGATCTGCTTCATATTTCATATACACATTGCTCTAATGGTCCTCTACCGCCCTATGCCAAATCCATGTTCGTCCTGCCCCCGCCAAGCCCAGGGTCAAGGTCACATACTTAGTGCTTCAAAAACTTTAACGCTCAGGTAAATATCTTATAATTTCTGATGCCTTTCACGGATCAGCTTCATACTTCATATACGCATTGCTGTAATGGTCCTCTACCGCCCTGTGCCAAATCCACGTTCGTCCTTCCCCCGCCGAGCCCAGGGTCAAGGTCACATACTTGGTTCTTCAAAAACTTTGACGCTCGGGTAAATATCTTATAATTTCTGTTTGCTTTCACGGATCAGCTTCATATTTCATATACGCATTGCTCTGATGGTCCTCTACTGTCCTGTGCCAAATCCACGTTCGTCCTGCCCCCGCCAAGCCCAGGGTCAAGGTCACATACTTAGTGCTTCAAAAACTTTAACGCTGAGGTAAATATCTTATAATTTCTGTTGTCTTTCACGGATCATCTTCATACTTCATATATGCATTGCTGTAATGGTCCTCTACCGCCCTGTGCCAAATCCACGTTCGTCCCCCGCCGAGCCCAGGGTCAAGGTCACATACTTGGTGTTTCAAAAACTTTAACGCTCGGGTAAATATCTTATAATTTCTGTTTGCTTTCACTGATCAGCTTCATATTTCATATACGCATTGCTCTCATGGTCCTCTACCGCCCTGTGCCAAATCCACGTTTCTCCTGCACCAAGCCCAGGGTCAAGGTCACATACTTGGTTCTTCAAAAACTATAACGCTCGGGTAAATATCTTATAATTTCTGTCCCCTTCCACGGATCAGCTTCATACTTCATATACGCATTGCTATAATGGTCCTCTACCGCCCTGTGCCAAATCCACGTTCGTCCTGCCCCCGCCAAGCCCAGGGTCAAGGTCACATACTTGGTGCTTCAAAAACTTTAACGCTCAGGTAAAAATAAATTTGACTTGGAATTTGGTCTCATTTATTATCAAAGCAATATGTGGGGCATCCGTGTTCTATGAACACATTTTCTAGTTTATACATGGTGTTCACCGTAATGTTCAACAACTATTCTACTCTCATTTTTAAAAGTTGCATTAAAACATATTTTCGATAGTCATGATAGTGGTTTGTTCTTTTCCAACCATGGATATAAATACTAATTGTTTATTAATGAGACACGCCATGCGATTTTGTACCTTCGGCCATCTACGTAATCTCATTAAGGACCCGTGCTATACCTGATCATCGTTTGATTCAAAGATAATTGCTTTGTAAACGTGATGGAATATATGCATAACATATATTTGAATACTGCCTCATTACTGTATCCTATACGGCACATGGAGTGGCCAAGTCGGCCATCTTTGTGTGTTCCAGCCATCAGCCAGTTTCACCTGTTCTGCCATTTGACAAAGAACTAGAACACTGTGAAGTAGAACATATGATATAATGTAGCTAATCGCATGTAGATAAGCCAGGAGAACTGACTCGTAATAAACAACAAACTGTAACATATGTCAGTTTTCTGGACAGGTTTGTTCCTGTGTTTTTAACAACATGAACCACCATTATAATTACCCTCATACACAGAAAATTGCACAGTGTATCACTTTTACTTGGCCATCCACTCAACATTAGCTATACATCCAGTGATATGTAAGCAGTTACCTGAGTATATTGGCCCTGGTGTCTACTCACCTAATATGCAAGTAACTGTGGCTTTACCTATGGGTAATGTGTACACTAACATAGGCTGTGCGTCAGATTGAAAAGTTTACACAACAAAATGTATTTTGAGATTGATGGGAGAAATGCTCAGATATCTAGTCTTTTATATTATTTGCTGGCATAATATGTACAGCTTGCCGTTGTGATATCTGTCTATTATGTATTGCACCAAATCTTATTTGGTTTACTGTCATAGTATTTGCTGTATGTGTCAAACGCACGAAGTGGTGAAATTGTACGATGGCTTGTACATACAAAGATGGCGGAGATGGCAACTCAATGCTCCATATAGTATCCAGTAACAGGACAATATTCACATATGTTATATGCATATATCACATCACTCTTATGAAGCAATTATTATTGAAGTCAAGTGTATCTATCTATCACCTAATACCTTAAATACGTTTAAAAAAATTACAATATTTTCCGTTAATGGCATCAAAGGTTGACAACATTTTCAGTTTACATGCGGAATTATATTGCGCATGTACTCTGAAAATATTGTCATCTTTTTACTTTATTTATGAAACATATTGTAAATGTTGTAAACGTATTTAATGAAATTACGCAGATGTCCGAAGGTACAAACTCACATGGCGTGTCTCATTTGATATAATTTGTTAAGCGGACTCGTTCATGCATATCCGATTACACACAAAATATGGAATATGTTCAATGAAAACGAGCATGTTCATCAATTCCATGAAGAGATAAAACAGTACTAGTTTTGTGTGCCTAACATTGCCCAAATTTGGGTGGGAATTTGTTAGCTAGAAATGTTAGGGTCCAGCAAGGATTTGTGTTTAGACGGCTCTGTGGTCCGGTCCTAACTAGATTGGTCAGTAAGCGAGGCTTACGGAATACCCCCCCCCCCCGCGTGGGCCCAGGTACCCCTAAATATGTAAAAAAAATCCAAGTGTGTGGGCTTGTGACCTTGACTCTGTGCATGAACGTAAATTTGTCACACGGTGGTAAAGGTCAATTGGAGCAATGCGTGTGTGAAATGTGAAGCAGATCCGAGCAAGGAAATATAAGTTATAACCAATTTCTCTGACATTAAGTTTTGTAAAGAGACTTACCTTGACCTCGAGATCAGCGGAGATTTGTCACAGCATGATAGTAGAGCCTTAGAGGAATGCATGCATGAAATATTAAGAATGTTCGATGAAAGAAATAGAAGTTATGACATATTTCTCTGATGTTAAGTTTTGTAAAGAGACGAAGTATGTCACATTGACCTTGTGATCAGCGGGGGTTGGACGGTCGTAGGTTTGTCACAGCATGATAGTACAACCTTAGAGGAATGCACAAGTGAAATATTAAGAATGTTCAATGAAGGAAATAGCAGTTATAACTGATTTCTCTGATGCTAAGTTTTGTAAAGAGACCAAGCATTTGACCTTGACCTTGGGATCAGCGGGGGTTGGACAATCGTGGATTTGGCACAGCATGGTAGTAGAGTCTTACAGGAATGCCTGTGTGAATATTAAGCATTTTAGATGAAGGAAATAGAAGTTATAACATATTTCTCTGATGTTAAGTTGTGTAAAGAGACTAAGTATTTGACCTTGGGATCAGCGGGGGTTAGACGGTCGTAGGTTTGTCACAGCATGATAGTACAACCTTAGAGGAATGCACGTGTGAAATATTAAGAATGTTCAATGATGGAAATAGCAGTTATAACTTATTTCTCTGATGTTAAGTTTTGTAAAGATACCAAGTATTTGACCTTGACCTTAGGATCAGCGGGGGTTGGACAATCGTGGATTTGGCACAGCATGGTAGTAGAGCCTTACAGGAATGCATGTGTGAAATATTAAGCATTTTAGATGAAGGAAATAGAAGTTACAACATATTTCTCTGATGTCAAGTTTTGTAAAGAGACTAAGTATTTGACCTTGACCATGGGATCAGCGGGGGTTGGACGGTCACGGATTTTGGCACAGCATGGTAGTAGAGCCTTACAGGAATGCATGTGTGAAATATTAAGCATTTTAGATGAAGGAAACAGAAGTTATAACAATATGTATCTGATGTTAAGTTGTGTAAAGAGACAAAGTATTTGACCTCGACCTTGGGATCAGCGGGGGTTGGACGGTCGTGGATTTGGCACAGCATGGTAGTAGAGCCTTACAGGAATGCATGTGTGAAATATTAAGCATTTTAGATGAAGGAAATAGACGTTATAACAATATTTCTCTGATGTTAAGTTTAGTGACAGACGGACGGACGGACGGACGGACAACATGACTCCAGTATACCCCCACCCCACAACTCGTTGCGGGGGGTATATTAAACACATTATTTTCCGATCTTAGAATAGTATACCTTTGACAAGAGAGGCCCAATGGGTATGATATAAAGGCCAGATCGTCCAAGCAGTTTCCTCAAGTCTGTTGGCTTTATATCCGCCGGGAGTGGGTCCAGACTCTTTCCCTGTGTACACTTCATATACCGGAAGTTGAGAACACGTGGATATAACTTGTGGATGTGTCTCTTCAAGTCCTGCGCAGTCCATGTGAGTGGCAGCTTGGACGACGTACGTAGACCACCGCCGAGTAGCTCCGAACGTGGAATGCCTGCAAACAATTGACACAAAGCATCCGTCAATCATTCTGCTATATTTCGATTTCGAAGTATATATATGACATTTGAATCGCTATTAAGATACTTAACTTCCGCCTGCGTTTTAACACTCAAACGCCCATCCAACCCTCATAAAGGAATAGTTTCGACTATTAATCCTTTACATAAACGATGCTATATTAATTATAAACTGACATCAAGTATGTGCTCTAATTAATCGAATATTCGAAATTAAAATTAACCTCAAGAATTTAATTGTACAAGTAAGTTCATGTCAAGATATGCAATAAAAACATGCGGCTGAATAAGGATATACTAACCGGAAGTGGACTTTAAAAGGTCATTATCAAGTGAAATTACCAATACTATTTCTCTACTGTTAACAGGACGTAACCACACTTTTTAATTTTTTCTATTTCTATACCACAGGTGAATAACGGTAAATGTTTGAAATTTCCTATTATAATAATTGCCAAGAAAACCAAAAATCGCCACTAAAAGGCCTTTAGTGACGGTTTTGGGTCTATAATTAGAAATAATAATCGCCATGAAAACCCAAAATCGCCACTAAATGCCTAATAAATATGCTAAGCATAAATATAGACAGTTTAACCATTTTATCATCCATGCTATGCGTTATTCACCTATGCACATGTGTTATACCGAGAGCGACTGAATGCTCGACGACGTTTTATTATTATCACATAGGGTAAACCTATGTATTGGGATCGCCTCCGACAGTTAGCCACGCCCAGACCCCCCTCGATGCGATGGTCCGTAGTGATATATTCGAGTAACCATAACAAAATGCATTATGTTACTCAACGTTAAACTGTCATACGCAACCGCTAATTAAAAATAATATTATGAACAAGAGTGCCGCAAGTCACAAAATACGCCCGTCAAATATGGGCCAGACAGCGAAGATGCAGAAATGTGAAGCTGTCACCAAGGCAAGAAACATTAATGATAATTTGAAAGTCTATAGCATTATTTCTTCATCTCGTTGTGCTAAACATGTATACTAATTTAGGCAGAGATAGAAAAGTAGAGTGTAAAGAAGAAATGATAGGGAATTGGATACAATAATGTAGAAAAAATGGCTAAGTTAAAAAGGTGATATTTTTGTTAAAAAAATTATGTATTTTCGGCATAAAAACACCAAGGTGCACATCTTCAATATGTGTAGAAGACGTGTGTATAGTTTCAGAACGATCTACTGAACAGTTTCGGAGGAGTTGTGTACACAAACGCTGTACCGTATATAGAATTGTATAGAAAAATGTAGAACAAAATGGCTAAGTTAAAAAGGCGATATTTTTGTTAAAAAATTAAAAAATATATTTTCGCCTAAAAAAAAAAACACCAAGGTGCACATGTTCAATATGTGTAGAAGACGTGTGCATAGTTTCAGATCGATCGACTGAAAGGTTTCGGAGGAGTTGTGTACACAAACTCTGTACCGTATATAGAAATGTATAGAAAATGAAGAAAAAATGGCTAAGTTAAAAAGGCGATATTTTTGTTAAAAAATATTCTTTCGGCATAAAAACACCAAGGTGCACATCTTCAATATGTGTAGAAGATGTGTGTATAATTTCAGAACGATCGACTGAACGGTTTCAGAGGAGTTGTGTACACAAACTCTGTACCGTATATAGAATTGTGTAGCAAAATGTAGAAAAAATGGCTAAGTTAAAAAGGTGATATTTTTGTTAAAAAATATGTTTTTGGCATAAAAACACCAAGGTGCACATCTTCAATATGTGTAGAAGACGTGTGCATAGTTTCAGATCGATCGACTGAAAGGTTTCGGAGGAGTTGTGTACACAAACTCTGTACCGTATATAGAAATGTATAGACAAATGAAGAAAAAATGGCTAAGTTAAAAAGGCGATATTTTTGTTAAAAAATATTTGTTCGGCATAAAAACACCAAGGTGCACATCTTCAATATGTGTAGAAGACGTGTGTATAGTTTCAGATCGATCGACTGAACGGTTTCGGAGGAGTTGTGTACACGAACTATGCGCTTTTTCTTCAGCCGCCCGCCCGCCTGCCGCCCGCCCGCCCGCCGTGCGGTAAAACATAATACGTACCGTTTTTTAAAAACGGTCGTATAAAAACTACTTGCACTGCACAATATCACCAACGGATGTTCTACGTACAAAAATACATCGGATTATTTTGTTGCGCGTGATTTGCCCCCATTTGCGGCACAAATCGTGCGGTCATCGCTAAATTTAGTAACAGGCTATAATTTTCGGCAGAGTTAACTCCCCTCCGAATACTCTCCGAAACACGCGACGCGTTTAACACACAAACGACATCAAGTTTGACCTTCCGACAGTCTATTTTTAAACTCACCCGACACATGTGCGAAACAAAACTCGCACGTGTGGGTCTAACTGATGTTTAATCATGGATTTACTGCGGATTTTAGTGACATTCCCGAATTCGGCCTGATTGACATTTGTCTATGGTGGCCAATACACGCAAACATGAGTGTCAATTCTACGTTCAGGGAAAGAGGTCAATAAGTCAGTATTTAAAGTGGTAAATTGCAGTCGGGGAACAAATTAATGACAGTATAACACATCCAGCGTATATTAATACCCATATTAATGCAAGTACTGAAAATACGACAAAAAAAATTATAACAAGTTTGGGCTTCCATACATTGAACATTTTGTCAGCGGTTTCCTCAATGACGTCATTTGTACGTCTTAATATACTCGATCCGTGGCCAACTATTTCATTCACAAAACGGAAGTAAACATGGCGATGTACCGACAAGGCATTTTCAGACGCGACACCGCTTCCGTGGCGGAATTCTTGTAACTATTGCTCTTCAATCAGTTTTCAATATATCTATACTGATCATAGATATCTGGAATCTGTATTTATACTTGAATTGATGATGTCTTGTATATTTGTTACCTATCTTTCTGATATTGCTATGCATAATCTGTAATGTTGTTGAATGTTTTGGTACATACTGTAGCAGTGCATACTGTATAAATGACAGATGATAATATGTTGCTGGAGGTCAATCGACGAGTCAAAATATAAGTAGACCAGGTGTATTAGCATAGCATAGCCTCGTTTTCGTGTATACTAACTACATGATAAAGTGCACGTGCATGCATGTCAATATAATAGTGTATATTGGTGCACAAAATAGACATGTAGTGTGGCGCAGTGGTATCGAAGCGGGAGAATATCCATACGTTAGCGGAACTTTTGTTCATTTTATCTGGTCGAGAGTTCGAACCTCACAAAACGCATTACTTTTGTCGATATCATTTTGTGTTTTTTTATGACTGCTTGCTGGAGAAGGGAATAAGTGAAACGGTGAGGGTTATCACTATTGCTGTTTGACCTCAATATGACATGATCTGAGAGAACATACTCCAAGATTCTTCATGTACACACATATGTGCATTTAGTTATTAGTTTTCTTCAAAGTGAGAGACTAACGTTCTACATGTAATCTATCTCATGCTTAGTTAATGTAATTTGTAAGAGCAACACACGTACAAAAGAAATATATAATAAAATATAAACAAATAAAAATATATGTGTATACATGAAAGAAAACCTAAGATTCGAACTCACTACCTACGGCATTGATATCTTCACTGTAACCCCTCAACTACATAACACTTGATGACAAATTTCAAAAATCTATATTGAAAAGGAATATTGCCACGGGTATATGTACCTGTCTCACCTATTCTGTGTTTTGTTTATTATCGGTTTGTATGTAAACAAGTAGCAAGTTATCGTCTGCGGACTATAGTTGTGCCATATCAATAGTTTACCCCTTAACCATTCAAACGATGAGAAAGAAAATTGCCGTCTGCTCATTTTGTATATTTTAATCTCTTTAAAAACCTGTTTTGGCAGCGAAGTAGAATCGTCTCAGTATGTTTTTGAGGAGAAAATATAAAAATATTTAAAACAGCAGACGACAATTGTCGTTTCCAGCGCTTTAAAGGTACATGCCCACTCAGTAAGCTCAAAATGTCATTTATAGGAATTAAATAAGTGCTACAAGTGCCCGCTATACAGATATAATCATTTAGTAGAGGTGGGTATCGCCGGAAAAAAACGTATCGCGATACGTAACGTGATAGTCGGGACGTATCACGATACGTATCACGATAGTATCGCGGATTACTCTGATAACCAGTTACACTGCTTTTGTACTGTGCGGCCAAAGTTGTGTACCATACATAGTTGTTGTGTGGTGTTTAACACTGTTTATAATTAGTTGTATGCATGTTCTATATTGCATAATTAATTGGCCTCCAGACGGTTTTCAAATAATAAAAGAAATGCCCGTTGACAGAAAGATGTGGGGCTGTGGTGAGGGGGTGGAGGGCGCTTGGGTAGGGAAGATTGAAAGTCTAGTGTCTCAAAAAAAGATCGCTAAATACACAATACTCATAATAATGATGCAGCTCAATTTGATTGATAATAACATTGTGATTTGGAGTTGAATTTATTTTATTATTTTTATTGAATTGTTGAACATATATTCAAAATGAATCTACAAGGACCCACACACACACAGAGGCATCATTAATTGTACACTAAAAACGGCCAGTTCTACTGTAACGCTGCCTTTTTCGATGTGGAAGTGAAATAAAATGGTCGCGAAAACCCATGACACGGCTCGTATTCCGAACTTCCGGTTTGATATGAGGTTAATAAAAAAAATGCCATCAACAACGGTTCAATAAAGTGTTTGTTGTGCACATTAATGATTGTTAAAGAAATTGTCGATGTCCTAGGATGTCGAATCTAGAGGTTCCTATACAAATCACTTCAAATATTTACGTCTTTCTAGCACCAACTAGATTGGTCAGTAAGTGAGGCTTACGGAATACCCCCCGCGTGGGCCCAGGTATCCCTAAAATATGTAAAAATTTCCAAGTGTGTGGGCTTGTGACCTTGACTCTGGGATTAGCGCGAGCGGCATGAACGTGAATTTGTCACAGGGTGGTAGAGGTCCATTGGAGCAATGAGTGTGTGAAATGTGAAGCAGATCCGAGCAAGGAAATAGAAGTTATAACCGATTTCTCTGATGTTAAGTTTTGTAAAGAGACTACCGTATAACCTCGAATTATTAACGCCCCCGGAGGCGTTACATTTTACAAAGGGGGGGGGGGTGGGGGGGGGGGGGGGGGGGGGGGGGAGGGGAGGGGGCGTTTATTAGCCAGTAAAAAAAAAAAATTAAAAAAAAAATTACCAAGGACCGCCAATTTCAAGGTTATACGGTATGTATGTGACGTTGACCTCGAGATCAGCGGGAATTTGTCACAGCATATGAAATATTAAGAATTTTCAATGAAAGAAATAGAAGTTATAACATATTTCTCTGATGTTAAGTTTTGTAAAGAGACTAAGTATGTGACCTTGACCTTGGGATCAGCGGGGGTTGGACAGTCGTAGATTTGTCACAGCATGATAGTACAACCTTAGAGGAATGCACAAGTGAAATAATAAGAATTTTCAATGAAGGAAATAGAAGTTATAACTTATTTCTTTGATGTTAAGTTTTGTAAAGAGACTAAGTATTTGACCTTGACATTGGGATCAGCGTGGGTTGGACGGTCATGGATTTGGCACAGCATGGTATTAGAGCCTTACAGGAATGCATGTGTGAAATATTAAGAATTTTAGATGAAGGAAATAGAAGTTAGAACAATATTTCTCTGATGTTAAGTTTTGTAAAGAGACTAAGTATTTGACCTTGACCTTGGTATCAGCGGGGGTTGGACGGTCGTGGATTTGGCACAGCATGGTAGTAGAGCCTTACAGGAATGCATGTGTGAAATATTAAGCATTTTAGATGAAGGAAATAGAAGTTATAACAATATTTCTCTGATGTTAAGTTTTGTAAAGCGACCAAGTATTTGACCTTGACCTTGGGATATGCTGGGGTTGGACGGTCGTGTATTTGGCACAGCATGGTAGTAGTAGAGCCTTACAGGAATGCATGTGTGAAATATTAAGCATTTTAGATGAAGGAAATAGAAGTTATAACAATATTTCTCTGATGTTAAGTTTACGGACTAAGTATTTGACCTTGACCTTGGGATCTGCGGGGGTTGGACGGTCGTGGATTTGGCACAGCATGGTAGTAGAGCCTTACAGGAATGCATGTGTGAAATATCAAGCATTTTAGATGAAGGAAATAGAAGTTATAACAATATTTCTCTGATGTTAAGTTTACGGACGCACGGACGGACGCACGGACGGACGGACGGACAACAACCTGACTCCAGTATACCCCCCCCCTCCCCCCACAACTCGTTGCGGGTGGTATAAGGACAACCTGACTCCAGTATACCCCCCCCCCCCCCCACAACTCGTTGCGGAGGGTATAAAAACACGATCATTGAAAATGTGTTACAATGTAGCTATCGTCAACTATCGATAGTTTTTAGTGTATCGTGATACATGTATCGTGAAGATATGTACCATCGATACTATCGGTCCACCTCTATCATTTAGTAATATTTATTTTACTGATAGTGACGCGCGTTTGTATCAGGCTATTTTCATATGCAAATGAGGCATGATATTTTTTAATTATTTATACTAAAGAAATGCGTCACCTGAAAAAATAATATTTTCGACATATTTTAAAGTATGATCATTGCACATCATAAAATAAATACAGAGATTAAATAGTAATGTCCGTTAACATTTTAAGCAAACACGGTTATCGCCCCTGATATCAGTGTGTAAATTTAAGTCTGATATAAAATGTATAATAATGCCAATCGGTACGTGGGATAATGGCGCATGAATGTTTATTTTGCCAGGAAATGTCTCAGATGATGTCTCTGATGTAAAGAACATTTTGTACCTACTGAGTGGGCATGTACCTTTAAGGGTTAATGCAACTGCAACACCAACAATCAACCAATCAATCAATCTAGTGTAATCTTGTAGTACCCTATGTTCAGTACTTTCAGTACTTTGATTATAAACGTTGAACAACAACTGCTTATCAAGCCCTGGCCTCCTGCAATATGTCATCACGTCACTCTTATTATCGTCTGCTGATTTTTGTTATTAATTCGTTCCCACGAAATAACAATTCGTTTCCTCAATTTAACAATTCGTTCCCTCAATTTAATAATTCGTTCCCACGAATTAACAATTCGTTCCCTCGAATTAACAATTCGTTCCCACGAAATGACAATTCGTTCCCTCAATTTAACAATTCGTTCCCTCTAATTAACAATTCGTTCCCATGGGAACGATATGACAATTCGTTCCTCAATTTAACAATGTGTATCTTCGAATTAACAATTCGTTCCCACGATATAACAATTTGTTCCCACGGATTAACAATTCGTTCCCATGGGAACGAATTGTTAAATTGAGGGAACGAATTGTTAAATTGAGGGAACGAATTGTCATTTCGTGGGAACGAATTGTCAATTCGAGGGAACGAATTGTTAAATTGAGGGAACGAATTGTTATTTCGTGGGAACGAATTAATAACAAAAATCCATGTCCCGTGCAGGGCTCCGTATGAATCATATTGTGTTGAGTGAAAAAAATATCAGCGTTGTAGCCTATTAACACTGTGTGGTTACTTGGCGACAACGGGCCGGAAGTCTACAAGATTAATGCCTCGGAGTCTACATGAATATAGGCACGTAATGTGCGGATGTAGTGTAGCTTTTAGCGCGCACAACTTTGATTTGCATATCAAATGGTCGGTATTCTTTATTTGTATTGTTGAAGCTGGACATGTTTTGCTTGCTATCAGATGTACATTAACACAATCGCGCGGTTTTTGGCGGGAGACATACGGTCTCCACGCTATTGGGATCGTGATTCTGGCCGTTTGCACGGGTCTACTTTCGGAAGTGGCTCTCTGTTCATCGGGGGACGTCTCAGATTTGCGTTCGCAATTAACAACAGTCAGGTGACATTTAAAGTCAGCGAGTGAACTGAAATCAAGTTAGTAATAGCAACGGCAATGCTCAACATTATGTGTAAAATAGTTGGCATGCCCAACTTTACTTTTGAAGAGAACAAATTGCTGTTATTGATTCATCAACCTATTTGTGTTTAGAGCAGGCTGTATTTTACAAACACCAGTAACTGATCAAGTTCTCCAAATTTGCAGATTGTACATCCAATAATCAACATCGAATATATTTCTAACAAGGAATTTCTGAGTATGCAAATTCACAAGTGGCTACTTGTCTCCCGCCAGTCAGTACTTTCAGTACTTTGATTATTAGTAGAGCGAAAATAGAAATTGGGTATGGGTTTTGCATGTAAATATATGAAGAAGTAAAATTATAATACTGTCCCGACAATACTGTATATTTATGTCCCAGATCATAGATCATATTCTATTTGTTTCATAACATCAATTTCCCCATGTATACACAGTCGAAACTGACAGTTTCTGCTAGATCGTTTTTAGTTTTAAAGTGACGGACTCCGCATGCTCTACTTTCAGCAGCGACGGAGTCTGACAGGGTGGCGACGGAGTCTGTATGTCATTCATTGACAATGGATCTTTCGTTTATGGTTATTTGTTTCAGCGAATGTAGGAGATGGGTTGTTTGATGTTTTTGCGACTGTCTCGATCTATGTTGAAATGTATTATGATTGCAGTCTATTGTGAACTTCATCTCATCTTTAAGGCATTTGAGGTTTGGACATACAAAGTAAACTTTCGATACATCGGGTGTTAGATCACTCTTTGTACTGTTCGAGTCGTCAGTGAGCTGAACTACACACTTCAATCCACTCATGAATCTGATGAACTTCCCATGAAACAGTGCTAACCCAACTGACCAAAATTGTTTAACTTCATCAGTGAAACGCATGGCGTGGATAGACTTAGCTTCATTGAAGCGAATTACGTCCAGAAATAACTGCCCAGCCACATGGCTGACGCTAAATTGTCCTTCAGATATAAGTATGACACACGTTATCCATTCATGAAGTCGGTTGTGCTGTCGCAAGTGTTCAGTTACAGCAGGCAACAATTAATGTTTGCAATTCATCAACAACAAGTTTTAAAGTATCGTTGTCTGTAGCTACCTGCACATCGGACACGTCATCAAGAGGAACAACATTTTCGAACACATCTTCTTGCCGTGACGGATTTGCAGTGAATAAGCATTTGTGGACATGTTTTGTTGGCGTATTTATTCTGGAAACCTTTGGTAATGGCCTTTTATGGACGGACTGGACGGGGACATGTAACCGATTTACGTGCTCATAAAAAAAACACGTCTTCAGTATCGCACTGTATGTCTTCACCTTTAATCTGGAATGTGCGTGATCTAAATGTTGCGCTATCCGTACAGGGACACAGCACGGTAATCGTCTCGCGAGGGTGTATCAGAATTACATGTCTAACAGCATCCGTAATACTCGTAGAACTGCATAGACAGTACCGGCAGCAAACTGAATTGTTCTGGAAAATAAGACCAATACTAGTTATAGAAGTATTAGCCAACGAATTTATTAAATTAAATGGATCGACAATACAGTACTGCTCGTCATTCATAGTTTGCACGTTTTGTTGTTATATTTCCGTTGAATTCGTCTCCAGTTCGTTACAAGCGTTGAGTTACTACGCGTTTCCAAAGGTCTAACATGTGTTACCCATTCCGAACGTATAGAAAATAGAAATATTGCAGTATTTAGACATCGAGAGCATATGAAATGTATCGTAACGAAAATGGTAAAATGGTAAAATGGAAAAGGGACCAGTTATGTGATAATAGATCCTTGTCACACTACTTATCATATTGTGTTTCTTGCTTCAGGTTGATTACAATTTGTAGAAAATAAATCACGAAGACTCCGTAGCCCTGAATTTCTTATTATGCTAACTCCGTAGCCCAGGTGTCAGACTCCCGTCGCTTTTTGAAAATAATGAATCCCAAAATAATAGCAGATTAGTTATTCATTATTCATACACATCTCTTTCAAGTTGTTCTTTTAGTGACATATAACAGTATGTGTTACCACATGAGTTTATCGCAAATTCATCCTCAACTATTTATATTCCATCTAGTTTTCAATAAATTAACTGAACTAACTTGTCTAATGGATATAAACGTATTATGTCAATACAACAGGATAGTAACAATTAATGTTTATTGGTAAGTTATTCTGAATCAATGCATTTACCATGGCAATTAATCGTGATGTGTGCCATTTAAGCACCAATGCATATGTCTGCATTCATGCAGTCGCCACTGATATAGAACTACTCCGTTGCTATATTCACGTATATTCCGGGGCTTTAATCTTGTAGACTTCCTGCCCGCTGTCGCCAAGTAAACACACAGTGATTAAGGGTAGTAAATAGTTCCGTATGTTGCAGATTTGATCAACAACGCCTTACCAAGCCCCTCCTCCTGCAATTTCATCAACTCAGCAGTAAGCGACACCGTCTTGGTTTCGTCTGGTCGCAGACACGTGATCTTCACCGACGCGTTATTATACGGACGACCTCGGCCCCGCTTGGCGGGAGATGGCGAGAACGAGGAGCTGGGAGCCAGAAGCTCGTCACTGGCTCCCCGCTTTAGTGGATATTCCAGCGGTTCTCGGAATGTATCGGCGTCAGCCGCGTAGTAACTGTCGTAGTAGAAGTTTTCCCGCGTCGGTGAGTAACTCCCGCTTTCGTCATCACTCTCGGCCGTTTCCGTCTTCACCTGTTGTTGCCAGAGTTGGTTGGCGTACTGTTCCAAGTTACGTTGGGTGAACTCGTCCAATTCTACAATGTAAATGCAGCGCTCCAGATAAGGTGCGTATAGGCGTATTTTACGTAGTTATTTTGCAGAATAAGCATTGTTTATCAAAAGTAGGAGTGCAACATACTCACAGCAATGTGAAAATACGCATTGATTTTCAAATTGAGAAGTGAAACTACTGTAATAAAGTTCAAAAATTGACTTAGTTGAATTTCAAAAAATTACTTATTTCAGCTTTGCAGCTCGATTAAGTGATTTTCTTTATTATTGTGTTTATCATTTGTTCCCTATTTAATAAGGAAGAGAATCAATAATAATGTTATTTTATTTTACCCAATTAAATTTTGAAATACCCAATTGCTTCAGAAATGATGGAGTGACAATACTCAATTATTAATTCCTTATCTGGAGCTCTGCTGGATATACACTGGTCACAAAACCCATTAGCCCCATTTCTCCAGTCACATCCACATATAATATTTTTAGATGGTCCAATAGAAGGTCACATATGACAGTTTTCACTGTACAAAACAAAGTTAGGTGAATCATGTTAATAGCCGGCCAAACACATAACAAGAAATATACATGGCAAGTTCGGCTTCTTCTCACAGGTACTTCTAGTGTGTTTTAGATGTTCAATTAGTGTGTCTATTATATATCTAAACAGTGCACAAAACAATTCAAATGCACCCGAGTGTAAGCACAATAGTACATGATAAATTAATACATGTATGTTGTTAATACACGCGGATGCATTTTAATTGTTTTGTAGTGATTTGAAAGGTGGTTCGTGTATATATACAAACAGTAATTGAACAAGGCTAAAAGCACATACTTATGCTTCATCTAAGCACTTGTTCATTTATATACAGGCCCGTCCGCAGAGGGGATCCGACGGGTTCGTACGCACCCCCCTTAACCCTTTCAACACCACAGGCCTGTATAGTGGTATTGGCAAAACGTGTAGACCCAGATGAGCCGGCTCGTAACGAGCCGTCTCATCAGGATCTGCACTTTTTGCAAGTAATTTTCATAATTTTGAGAACAAAAACACCCCATGTTCATAAATGCACTGGTCTGAAAATCATTTTGTGATGATTGGATTAGGTTGCAATTACTCCTGGTGGAGGAAACCTCCAGTTCCCCCGGTAGCTCCGGAGTCCCTGTAGTAAAGCTAAAAAAAAAGCCTTAAAATGAGGCGATCTAAATTAATTCCTGCGTACGGGCCTGATATATTTATGTTAAATGCAGCGCTCCAGATAAGGAATTAGTAATTGAGTATTGTCACTCCATCATTTCTGAAGCAATTGGGTATTTCAAACTTTTAATTTGGTAAAATAATGAATAATTTGCTTCGAAATGAAAACATGTCTTGGCATTTCGTTAGAATTGTATTCTAATGAAATACCAAGATGTGTTTTCATGGAAAATAAGACAAATATGCTATATGTGCGGTCTGTTTATTGTTTTCTGCAGCATGATAAAGGTACCACACAATTATTATTGCTTTTTGATACTCGCTACTTCTGATTTCAATTGGGTTTTTCGCAATTTTAATTGGGTAGTTGAGCAAATACGCAGCTTATCTGGAGCGCTGTCAAATGCAAGCATGCCTGACGAAAGTCTGGTGATTTTTTAAGTCTAAAGAGGTTATACCATTGTCGCGTAGAGCCTATTATGAAAAGATGATAGCCCTTCATTCTATAGCAATTTAGAAGGTATCGAATAATGGTAAGCAATGTGCCCGATCTCCAGATAAGGTGCGTATTGGCATATTTTACGCAATTATTTTAGGTGAATACCCATTGATTATCAAAACTTGAAAAGTGGGAGTACAAAATACGCACAGCAATGTCGAAATAGGCATTGATTTTCAAATTGAGTAGTGGAATACTGTTTGCTTTTTGCAGCTCAAATAAATGAATGTTTAAATTGTTTACATTTTTTGTTATCCTTTGTTCCTATTTAGTAATGAAGAACATCAATAATCCATTTGTAAAAGTAAAATACGCAATGATTTTGAAATCAGGGGGTATATATATATATATATATATATATGGTCGCAAAACCTATAAACCCAGTTTCTTCATAGCCACAATTTTTACATGCACTATATAATATATATATATATATATATATATATATAGTGCATGTAAAAGTTGTTTTCGAAAGAGACATAATTGTGGCTATGAAGAAACTGGGTTTATGGGTTTTGCGACCAATGTAGATCCAGATCAGCCTGTGCATCCGCACAGTCTGATCAGGATCTGCACTGTTCGGTTTTCCGCTAATGAAGCACCCATCATACTTCTAACAAGTAATATAGATCGTTGTCAGGCTACAGGAGTGTGCTATTTTATGGTCACAAATACCATAAGCCCCAAGTCTTCGGTCACAGCCATAAATACTAAGCGTAACTCCTCGTTTTCGCTAAATGAAACGCAGACTTGTTGCGTCATCACATTGTGGTCATTCGCTAACATCATGTGACGACAATCAACCAATGAAACGGGAGCGAAAATAGTTTTCGAATGTGGCCTGATCCGAATACATGCATACGGCGCCAGCATCAAAACCTGATACAGCATTGTGTTATCAGGCAGCATGTAGCATGTGTATCTGGTCAATACAAAGATGAGTATACCTGATAAACAGATATATCGTCATTTCAAATGTCCACTTATGTTTAGTGGCATGTTCTATTTTGTGGAAATAAAGCGGAAGGCGAAAAATTCTGCCACTGTTCGTCGTTACAGACAGTAATTCGGTTTCCAGTCAGTTTCTCAAACATTTTTGACAACATTATTCAAAACTGTTCCCAAGTGTTTGGGGGAACTGGCTGGAAATATCAGTAAATGACTGACAGTTACGGATTATATATATACACAGGCACATATTGTGGTATGAACGACAACCCGCCGTGATACCCGAATGTACTCCAATACTAACAGACAATGTAAAATCGGAGTAAATTTTGATATCACGGTTTGTCATTGCTACCACAAACATGACAAACCAGATCGAGACATTCCGTGCGCTGATCAGCCATCCTACCACCACTCGGTGACGATGTTGTTTGATTACTTTCGGTGTGTGTCTAATCTCAACACGGCAACATTTACAACACGTTACAAATTATATGAATTGAGGTCACAGCTAATATGAACAGCCACAAACAAAATGCATAGTTATAAAATGTACAGATATATAATAACAATAGTCATAGATCTGAAAATACGTACCGGGCTTTTGGTCGTCCATATTCATTGTTGCAGCACGCGCACTTTCAGAGATGTGTAAATGCTAGATAAACATGATAAACAACACGTTGTAAATCGGCTATTGATTTTATACGCGGCTCTTTCATTGGCGTGCTATGAATAATTTAAACGCGTAGTTATTTTTGGAAACTGGAGATCGAGCGATATATAGAGCGTCGTTTTATCCAGTGTCCAAAACATATGGATGCTAGAAGTCATTTCGATATGATACGAACATTTGTTTTTGTCACTGCAATACGTAACACAACGCAACGCTATGGAACGCCATCGCTGTCTTATATGACGATAACGTATTTTATTATTACCACGATTACCCAGTTGCACTTGAGGTGCTTTTACCACCAGTTTTTCAACATATTTGTACCCTTTAAAGGAAAACGCTGAACCTGTTGGTCACGTGATGTAAACGTGAGTTTCCGTAGCCAAAAAATGTAAATAATATTGGGGGACATGACCATGGATTTCTTTCTTAGGAGTAAGTGAACCTATTGTTTAATTGATGCAGAACCAGTACAGACTGGCTGCAGGTCATGTACAATTAGGTCCCACAGCATCCATACCAGAGGCGTCGGAAGTGGGGCGGCACGCCGCCCCAATATTTGGACCAAAAATAAAAGGTGGCAGTAGAATGCAGGAATTAATGGCATCTAGAATTAAAAAAAAATCCGGGGATGCATATGCTAACCTAGAATAAACCATCTTGCTTATATGTTTTAGTGTACTACACCGCGCATGAATAGCTGATGATTCAGTGTGCTTAAACCTCTAACATATAACATGTATAAGGCTAGAGAATACCAAATGGCGCGAAATTGCCCAGGGGGTATTCAGAATTAAGTAGTCCGGTATAAAAAAAATAGTGCGGGCATTTTGAGGTCACATGCAGACACAGTTTGCTTGCAATTTTTTATCAATTAATTACTACCCAGTTTCACTTGAGGAACATTTTGGGGAGCTTTTAACACCAGTTTTCAGCATATTTGTAGCATTTAAAAGAAAACACTGAACATGTTGGTCGCGTGATGTAAACAAAGTGTCCGTGGCCAGAAAATGTAAACAATATTGGGGGACATGCCGAGCTTGGGTTTTTCTTTCTTAGGAGTAAGTGAACCTATTGTTTAATTCGTGCAGAACCAGTATAGAAAGGCTGCAGGTCATGTACAAGTAGGTTCCACAGCATCCATACGAATAGTGAAAATATGAGAGACTGGCCTTATTCGATGGGATTAGGGTTAACTTATGTAGTAATACTAGTTGGTGTGTTAATTCTAACCTCTAAGTACACAAGTGCGCGCTATTTTAACGGTGTTACTGTAAAACAATACTACTGCAAATGTGTCCTGTCTATCTAGGTTAGACACATCCAAATAGTTTTACTATATAATTTAACCGAATGCCATCCAATAAGGCCAGTCTCTCCTACTTTCACTATTCGTATGGATGCTGTGGGACCCACTTGTACATGACCTGTAGCCAGTCTGTACTGGCTCTGCATGAACAAAACAATAGGTTCACTTAATGATTTCGCACCATTTGGTATCCTCTAACCTATAAAGAACAAACGACTCAATATAAAGTTTCAATGAAGTTTTAGCTCAATACAAAGACACACAGCTATCATATAATGAACTTTTGACTTCATATAAAGACATAATGGTATCATATATTGGACTTGCGACTAAATATAAAGACATAACGATATCAGACAGTGAATTGTTGGCTTAAAGGTACATGCCCACGCAGTAGGCACAAAATGTTCTTTATAGCAATTCAATAAGTGTATAATTGTGTCACTATTCCACCAGTTCTAAAAATTACGAGTGCCCGCTATACAAATATAATCATTTATTAATTATCAATTTACTGTTAGCGACGCGCGGCGGTAACAGTCTATTTTGATAATGTGCGGGGACGACGACTTTCACATCACGGCTTGCGGTGCGCATGCGTAGTATAATACGCGGTCCAGTAGGCTTCCCAATATGTCGAAACGTCCAGGACGGAAATTGTATGAAACGGCATCGGCCAAAAAAAAGGCGAAATGTCTGAGGGACAGGCAGTACAGAGAGAGAGTGGTTAATATTGGCGACCAGATCACCAAATGGAAAGAGTTACGTGTAGATTTAGATTTGGACTCGAACAGAGATTTTTCTTCTCAACTTCCGCATAGCTGACCTCCACGAGCGCGAAATCGTAAAGTAGGGGGGTCTGGGGGTCCTCCCTCATGAAATTTTTAGATGCCAGATCGCCGCAGATGCGATTTCCTGACACCTAGGCCACGAACAAAGTCATCCAACTATTCGAGTATTGTAGATTTTCGTATTTTTTTGCCGGGAGCAGGGGGTGGGGGGGGGGGGGGTGTCCGGACCGGATTAATTAGAAGAATAAACAATAAAATACTCTTACACGCACTGCATGTGTTTAGTGTTGACATGTTATTATTTCCATGTTTTATTGGTCGCAACAATTTGCAACATTGTTTTTCCGGCGATCACGTGATGTGATCGAGTGGAGATATTCTATAATAGCATCATATTGCTTGTGACCAAGCAACCACCACCAGTCGTGAGTCACGTGACATTGACGGGTTATTGTACTGCATATCACAGGGGCGTGTCACAGGGGCGCGAATAGTGAAATGTTCGAATCGGTACATTTGTGTCTTGTAAAAAAATACAAGACGCCCACGTACCGATTCGGACTTTTCAATAAACTCGTTCCAGTACAACTTCGGACCCATGTACTGCATGTTGGCTATTTATGGCGGGGACGTAAATGAAAAACAACACAGGTACGAAAATAGACAGGCATTTATTACAGTAACACATTTACAGACGTAAATGTATACACACAGACTATACAAGCAATATAATCAGGTCACACTGTCGTTAATTGGTTGATCACGGCTTACGTGGTCGGCATGTTTTGATCACTTTGAATGTGTGAAAAACTTACCTGTGCCAATCAAGTTTGACCAGACTTTACGACGCCCGCTGTTCAAATTGCATATCGACATAACAGTATACAAATGTGTAGGAATTATACCATCGGGACTTGTTTTCCACATCGATATAAACGAAATATCGACATTTCCGATATCGATATATCAGGTATGAAATGTATGAGTTTAAATAGCAGTTCGGCCGGGACCACGAGCGTACATCGACATAAGCAGGTATATCGATATAAGCAATGTCGACATAACGCGAATAGACTGTATTTACAAAATACTTTAACTCCAAGTATACTGGTCATGTGGCGCAAGCTGCAAGACACATGGAGTAATTAATAGAATAAATAGTAATGATATGTATATATATTTACAAACATATATACGTGTATGCGACGCGACACGACGCGACACGACAAAATCGGCCCATGTACACCCGCGACCAGCGCACCCCAGACCAATCGGCGCACTCACGCAGCCCGATCCGCGCCTACCTTGTTCGTCAATGCATTCATTTGTCATGATGCCACCGACAACACACCCCAGGCACGAACCAGGCCACGGGAGCCCACCAGGTGACCAGGGGCAAAGCGGACAGAAGACTCACATGGACGGAGATTGCCGTGGAGAATCACATACTGTATATATATATATATATATATATGACGTTATCTGGCAACATTACAGTACGTCCGTTGTACCTGAAGATTGTGGAAACGTGTAATTTTGCGACACTGCGAACCCCACACTGCGTATAGTACATAGTACTAGTACTTACACATATTGTGAAGAAAGCGTATCGCTTCCTTGAAACAGTGTGCTCTCTGTGTGTATGTTAGATTCAGAGATGGGAAAGCAGATATATATACATGTAATCTCAATCAGTTGATTCTGATGGTTCATGGCAGTTAAATTGTCATAAGCTGAGGGACCTAAGCACCTTGGCAGATTGTACCACATAAAGTATAGTGTCGAATGTTGCTAGTACATGTACAGAACAAAGCACTGTGAACAGCTACCATGTCGGTGGTTATCTGACACCTTTCCAAACTTTTCAATTTCGACTGAGCCTCGACCTGCCGCAAATTTTTATTCTAGCCATATTGACTGGCTTGACAGGTAATATGGGCTCATATTGCCCATCAAGCTGACCAATCAAAACGCTAGAAATTTATCTGCGGTATAAACAATATTTATATGTTTGTTTAAACATCATTCGTTCATACTTATAATACAAGTCATGAATTGGTTTTGACAAGCTCAGTGTGTCTTCGATTCTCGACTGTGCACTCAGATCGAAATCCACTCTGCTTGACTCAGAAATTATACTATATTATTTGAAACTGGAAACTGAACTTTCGATTCATATTGTTACTTGAATCATGAACCAGATATTGTATTAATTATAAAACAGTCGACACTCAAGGTAAGCCCCAACTGAGTGAATATCGTGATTGAGCTCTACACTGCCAGATAGACACATTTTAGTTTACTAAACGTAGAAATCCAAGCTTGTTTTGAAATGTCAGAGACAATAGTGCAGTCCGATATGGTTCTACACTGCCCTCCTGATACTGTGTTCTGTTTACATTTTGTCATACAACAATTATCCTTACAGCTTGGTACAGTATGTGTTGTTAAATATTGACGACTGTGCTTCTCAATTATTATTTCTCCAACCCTTTAGATACATGTAACATATACGAGTCGCGTGACACAACCCTAATATACATTTGTGAGAACATTTATAGTATAGACAAACAATGTGGGCCACAATCAGTATGCGCATCTGTGTAGCCTGATTGAGGAACACGCAGTCAGCTTTCGTATTATAGTCCTAAACATTGACATCACATAAGTATCGTCAATGAAAGCCAACTATTATTAAATTTGGAAGTTTTCAATAGAAAATGCATTTTCCTCAATGCGAATGAAACTATTTTAAACATTACTACACCCTTACCGTACCGACCTCTTCCCTATATATTATATCCCCGCCTATATAAAGATAAAGCTAACCTTCCTACATATGATACCTCATGGAAAGGACCCCTATTCAATGGATGTGAATATACTAGTAGGTATGAATGTCATGTAGTTTTTGAAAGTAAGCAAAATTATAAAAACACCATAACCAATGGACTCGAAATTCTGTAGCTTCAATGTAAACGGGCTTGGGAATAAAACCAAATGCACAACAATATTTTCATGGTTGAAACAAAATAAATTTGCTGTATGCTTTCTACAAGAGCATCATTGTACACATGGATGTATAGACCGATGGAAAAACGAATGGGATAATGAAATATTTCTTTCTGGTAACAGCTCAAATAGCATAGGAATCGGAATTCTACTCAATTTAAACTCTTCATATACTATTATTGGATATAAAGATATAATTCCAGGACGACTGCAGTTGCTAAATATATGTATGCTCAGAACAACACTAACATTAATAAACATTTATGGACCAAATATTGAAGATATATATTTTGTTACTACATTGGAACATTTAGTGATTGAGAATAATAGCGAATCTCTAATATTGGGAGGCGATTTTAACAAGTCATCGATTTCAATTTAGATAAGATAAATGGCAGAAGAGATACAACTAAAAGATGTTCAACAAAAAAAGATGACATTATAAGTGATAATCAAGTGTATGCCATATTCAGACTCAGACATACAGACTACAAATGTTTTACTTGGCATTCTAATCATAGACCACCAACATTCTGCAGACTGGCTTTATGGACTACTTACTCATATCAGCAAATTTACTAAATGCAGTAACACATTGTGATATATTACCTGGGTTTTTGTCTGACCAGCAGTAAAGCTAAAGTTAAATTTATGTGAACTAATAAGAGGACCAGGATATTTTAAGCTAAATAACAGTATTTTGCTGCAAGAGGAATACAAACAAAAAATAAAACATTCAATTAAGGAAATAATCAATCAAAATGTAGGTTGTAACCCAAATACTATGTGGGAACTAATAAAAGGAACTGTAAGAAATGAATCAATAAAATATTCAAGTATGGTGAAGAAGAAAGATAGAGCAAATGAACAAGAAATAGAACTTAATATAAAAAGTTAGAAGAAAACTTAACAAATGCCCCCAAACAATCCAGATATATTAGACGAATTAAATGTCGAAACAAATAAACTTAGTGAAGTCATTAACG
Organism: Conchocele bisecta; assembly: GCA_029237695.1. Taxonomy (NCBI): domain Eukaryota; kingdom Metazoa; phylum Mollusca; class Bivalvia; order Lucinida; family Thyasiridae; genus Conchocele; species Conchocele bisecta. The sequence continues at coordinate 88,737,358 of CM055269.1, forward strand.
AGAAGATAAAGGGCGTACTATTAAGATAAAATGCTGAATGGGCTGAAGGGTCTGAAAAAAATACGAAATATTTTACAAACTTGGAAAAGAAGAGAAGTGAAGCAAAAACAATTAAACAACTAATTATAAATGGGGCACTGGAAAACAACCAAACAGATATTCTAAACCATGCACAACACTATTATATGCATATTTATGAAGAAGATAATAACATAAATCACACTAATGACACGTTTTTCAACTTCATTGACCACAAGCTAAACGAAAAAGAAAAACCGTCTTGTGAGGGTTACATTAATGAATATGAATATGTAACAGCAATAACAGGAAATGAAAAACATGATATGAAAAGCCCAGGATCATGAGATCAGATGGTATAACTGCTGAATTTTACAAGCTATACTGGAATGACATAAAAGAGCACTACATAAAATCAATTAATAACTTATACGAAAATGGATCTCTAACTGAAATGCAAAAACAAGCAATCATTACGTTACTGCCAACAAAAAGATAAAAACACACTTTCAATCGATAATCGGAGGCCAATTTCGCTATTAAATGTAGACTATAAAATTGCAACAAAAGTTATAGGTAATAGAATAAAAGGTAGTAAACACAATAATAAACGTGACTCAAACTGGTTTTATAAAATGTCGATATATATATATAGGAGAAAATGTAAGAACACTTATGGAACTAATAAATGAAGCTAATGAAAACAATACACCAGGTCTAATATTTTTTTGCAGATTTCCAGAAAGCGTTTGATAGCTTAGACCATAGATTTATAATTAAGTGTCTCAACAATCTTAACTTTGGTAATTCACTAATACCTTTTATATTTAGTTGCATAAATACGGCGTGAGAATAGTTTGCACATTATATTGATCGCCGAATAACAGTACTTTGTTTGATCCCTATACAACCGGCTGACGGACGGACAGACGGGCGTACCAACAGTTTGGGTTTATGGGGTATTTCCATTGTTTGAAGAACAAAGAAAAAGCCCCTAAACATCAATATAATTTATGAGCTTACGGAATAAATCAAAGGACTATTTTGTGTTAGCCCACGCCCCTAACCTCTTAAACCGCCGGACGTTGGCCCGGACAGACGGACAATCATGCCAAAAACAATATGTCTCCCCATATATAGGGGAAACATTTATCGTTGCTAGATGTGAGATAAGCACGTGTGGGGCGAGACAATGAAATCTCACATGGGCGTGACTATACGGATATCCTTGTCTCGGGGCACCTGGTGGGCGAGACAATAGTTTCCACTGTCCAATTAGTACCACTCACACGGCAGCTTTCAAAACAGTTGCCATAATAAGCCATTCATTAAATATCGTGAAAGACGCAGTGAACCAGGTGAATCTGTGTCAGGTCCCATTTGTAACAATGTACCAAACGGTATATATTATTGCTAAAAATCTTCAGTGTGGCTATCCTGATATATGTATGCATGGTGACGAGAAATGCGTACTTCTAATCACAGGGCTGCACATTGAAATGATTGTCTTGGAAGGTATTGCCGATTGGATAAATGAATCTGGGTTGATCAATGCATTAGCAGTACTTGGTAAGATACATGTCCAGGGAAAGCAGATGCCTTCCTCAAAGACATTATGTAACTAAAGCAAGATGTTTACATCAAGTGACTATATATATATATGTGTTGTCTGTATATTGCCTTTACAATTTCTTTATAAATTCCCATGGGAAAATGGTTGTGTTTGTTTCGCAATAAAATCAATATTTGATGGAATTTCATCATATGAAAGATTTTGAGGAGTGTGCCTTTTTTTGTTATTGATGAAAAAGTACTTGTATTAAAATATTTTAAAGATTGAATGTGTTCAATAGCCAAAAGTTCGTCGGCAGCAAAACGTGGAACATACAACGGTATGGTGAATGGCTACTGATCAGTCAGACCATCCGAACATTAATTATTTGTTTAGACCTAATTATGAACATGGTCAACATTAACCAGGTTGTGCGCACGGGCATGTTGTTCTGTGTCTATAGATCACATTTTCGGATATGTGAACAGCAACAAACAGCTGATTTAACCTCGACTCGGGTGTTATTTTTATCAGAACTTTCTTATTCATGATTCCATTGAGTTTGAAGAAATAACACGAATGGACCGCGCAATTAAAGGTGTGTATCCTCTACTGCTGACTGACCCTTTCCCGTTTTGTTCAGCCAGTTCCCCAAACACTTCGGAACAGTTTTCTGTCCGCTTTTTCACGCCAATTTCGGATTTTTGTCTCTCTCAAGTCTATTCCGAAGTGTGTGGGAAATCTAGATTAGCCTACATATAATTTAAAGTATGATATTTTAAAATTGAACCGACATGAGTAGTATATAGGGAGTCAAAATGATACCACCTGCGGTGACATCATTTACAACCCTCTATAATACCCCCACCATCTCCCGAAAAATCAAAAATTGGTTAACGAGGAAATTGTCCCCCACCACCCCCGAAAAATCCAAAGATTGGTTAACGATGAAAATGTCTCCCTACAGCAAATTTATGAATTTTTGGAGAAAATAATTTTGAAAAGAGGGAGTCAAAATGATACCACCTCCAGCCAAAAGTTGGTGGTGGTATTGTAGTCCTAATTATATTGGTGTCATAAATACATCATGTTTTTTTCACGTCCAATTGAACAGATAAATTGAATAGGTTATAATAAAATATTATAACAAAATGGATAATAAAATACGCAACAAATTGGAATCTTGTAATGTCTTTGTTGAAGAATTTTACGATGTTTCTACAGCATTAAAACACTGTAAAATTACAACACTATGCGATATCGAATACATGAAATATAAGCGTAATTTATTACGCTCCGATAAAAACGTTGCATTTACAATATTATACCGGCAATTATGTCGCTGGTACAAGTATCAAATTTGCGTAATGAAGCGACTAAATAGGATCGGAGAAACACTAACGAAACATTATCAAACTAATTTTATAAAACAGTTTAAAATCAACGATTCGTTTACGGATATGCGTTTCTACGATATCACTTTTAACGAAGAAATTGGAAAATTATTATTAGAAATTGGAAATTGAACAGAAAAAAACAACTACCAATATTATTAGAGAAAATGGATAATACAATACAATTGGAATTGAAAGTTTTTAATGCCTGTGTTGAAAAAGTTTACGAAGAATACGGGGGTTATAGTCCTATATATAAATTTTATAAAATGAGAACACTAGGCGATATCGAATACATGAAATATCAGCGTAATTTATTACGCACCGATAAAAACGTTGCATTTACAATATTATACCGACAATTATGTGAACTATACAAGAGGCAAATACAAACATTAAGACTGATAATGCGTATCGGATATAAAACTAAGGTGTATTATATAAAATTGTTAAAACCCAACGATTCGTTTACAAATATACATTTCTACGATATCGCTTATAAAGATATTTTGAACAAAAAATAGCAAAAGCCTCCACTCGTGCACAACACCCCCAGCGACTGGGCAGATTTCTAGCCGGCACCCAGCCACTGGGGTTTTGGGACCTTTCTTAAGCCCACGCATCTTTTGGTTCACAGTCTGGGTCGCCTTGAACCCCATTACCAATTCCTCTATTAAGAGAAACCAGCGAAGTAAGGCGAGCAGTAGTATATAGGGAGTCAAAATGATACCACCTAACGGTGGTATCATTTTCACCCCTATATACTACCACCACCACCCCCGATAAAACACCGTTTCGTCCAATAGCACAAACTGGTCACCAACACAAAAAAACGTGACAATTGGTGTCATAAATACATCATGTTTTTTCCAATTGAACAGATAAAACTATAGTAATAAAAGGATTTGTTTTCGTGTCGTTGTCATAAATACCTCATGTTCATTTAACGTCCAATTGAACAGATAAAACTATAGTAATAAAAAGGATTTATTTCATCGCGTTATCATATTTATTTTTCAACACGGCATTTTCCTCCTCCACTATAGCTAATTTATTTCTACGATATTGAAAAATTATTAATAATTTGTAAAAAATTAAAAAAAATAGCAAAAGCCTCCACTCGTGCACACACCCCCAGCGACTGGGCAGATTTCTTAGCCGGCACCCAGCCACTGGGGTGTTGGGACCTTTCTTAAGCCCACGCATCTGTTGGCTCACAGTCTCATTTTACGGGTCGCCTTAACCCCATTGCCAATTCCTCAATTCAGAGAAACCGACGAAGTAAGGCGAGCCTATTTTGTGATTTGGTGATGTAATTGCAAGCTCTTAGGTAGAAATCTTTTAGGCCGGCACCTTTGAGCTATACAATTCCATCACCAATTCACACACACACATTTAGAGACTGCTACCATTAAACAGACGAGACGGACGTCATACCGGATCAACAACATGGCACACACGAGATGAGACCAATTGTTGTAAGGCTTTCAAACGTATATATACTCATCACTTTCCTATACAACATAAAAATGGTGCGCAAATTATAATTATTTATAAACACTTAGCGAGGTTCACGAATTTCCGGGATGGTTCGTTATTTTAGTAATTTGATAATTAGTTTTGTAAAAATTATTATTAATTAATTTTAAGAAAATTATAAAGTTAATTAATATAAGAAAAACAGATAAAAACCACAAAGTATATCGATACGCGGTCATAGCAAATATATGGTGGTCAGTGGGTGTCGATACGCGGTTATAGAAATGTATGGTGGTCAGTGGGTGTCGCAACGGGGCCCTAAATTATTAAAAAAAAAATTATGTTCCATATGGAGGGGCCGTCGGAACAGCTGGAATGTATGGTGGAGGAATATCCTGATGTCGCTGTAGACACGCGAATAAGCATATCACGTCCCGAGAATGGCGAGGAGATTTTTTCTCTCGTCGGCCCTCCCTTCCATAACAAGTTTTTTTTATATCTTCGTCCGCGAGAATTTGTGGTCGAGCCTTGGACCGGATCGTACCCTTTAACTCCTGGTATCTGACCATCTCTTCGACGACCATTTTGAACTCGCTATATGATATATCGTTGTCGGCTATCGCTTTTGACACGATAACGTCGATACTGTTTTTCTTAGATCTCGCGAGAACCGCTATTCGATCGTGCTTTCGACTCTTGGCCTCTAGTTTTCGACCCACGAGTCTGGTCGTCATGCAAAACAGTCCCACCCCCGCTGCTATAGCACTCAAGGCCACCGTGACCGGTGCAGCGACAACTGTTGACAATAAAGACACACTCCCCACCCCGCTTATAACGGATGCTGAGGCTAACGCGGTGCTCACCCCCTCTAATATATTGACCGACCGTCTATATTTCTTCGCATATCCCGTCCGCATCTCTCCCTCGTGTTGTAGAATATGTTGTATCTCAACGATCCTGGTCATCCTAAAGGATGCCGGGTCGACCGTCCCCGAAGGTAAGTGTGGATATAGTTTCTCGTCATTCATCATAAATCAAGTTGTATTAACAGCGTAACAATAGTGGAGGAAGTCGATTGGTCGCCAATTTTTGTAACAAAGTTAATAACACTACCTGCCGAAACTTTAATTGTAGTGTCATCATCGAATATAGTAAACCCTGACCTCTGCCCCGCGTGCTTGGTGATGCCAATATTCTGTTCTACACCATTCAGGACGACATTCACTCGGACTTCGGCAGTGGCGTGTCCGCGAAAGTTTACCGAGCAGACCGCCATTCGAAAAATCGTCCCGGACACTGCCATGGTGTATCCCCCGTATCTGTTGCTCGCGTTGGCAACGAATGAATATTCGTAGGCCCCCTCGCTTAGTGAACCCCGCTCCTCGGCACAAACTGTTATGACGTGTCTGCTAGCTTGCAACGTTCTAATTTGTTCAATCGCCCTAGTTAAAACTGTGTGGGACTGTGATACGCCCCTCTCCAGCCTTCTCATTGCGGCTTCATCGTATGCCGCGGCCGCGACGGGAACGTCCCGTTCTAAGTTGGAACCACCTGGACCGTATATTCTCATGATTAATATGTATATATATTAATGTTTAATCGGTTATTTCGAGAACGACCGAAATCGGGTAATAGTTATTCAACTTTCTCGCTTGATCATCGAGAATAGAAATCTTCAACTCGTGGATGTGTCCCGATTCCAAAACTTTCATCTCGGGGTGCGGGAAGTCTAATGTCACAGTCTCCCCAAAGAAACAATCGCTGGCCGGCACAGTTTTTAGTAATGTGCTGCGAGTGCCGTCTACCAGGTTGTACGATGTGTTCACCCGATCCAGGTGCACCCCGAGAGTTTTTGTGAAGGTAAAGTTCACCGGGGTATCGCCGTGGTGCTCGCCCGCGGGGAAAACAGGGAGCTGAAACCCTTCATCCTCGTTGTAAGTGGGTGCTAATCCTAACATTGAGGCCAAAGCCGGGGTGATCGTTACCTGGTTGGCGGGTTCGACGGTAAAGGTCGCGAGTCCGGTGACTTTCGAAATTGTGAGGTTGGCTCTACCAGCAAGCTCCGACGCGACAAAAGTTTGCAGGGATCTCGAACTCCAAAGGCCGGGGGGCAGCCTCACACTTACGTGTCGTCTATCCTTCACGTAGCCGAACCCTTCCTTATCCCCCACGTTTTTCCACCCAACCGTGAAGGTGATTGATCTGAGGCCTACCCGGCGTTTTCCGCAGCAGTTGTCGATTGACTTTTGAAGTTCACAACTCTCATTTTGAACATTAGTGATAGAAGCAAACATAATAAATATCTTTCAATGGATACCCAAGCATTTAGCTTTAACTCTAATGCAAAGTATTCAGTCGGGGGTGTATACACTCAAAAGAACACCATTGGTGAGCTTGTGCACCCCACAATAAGAGCTAGTTTGGGCGCGGGTTTTGACACAAATTTCACTAACATATTTGAAAAGTACAGACTTCCTAAAACCGTTACACAGGATGTCATAACAAACTGGAACAATAATCATATGCAGTTCTGGCAGAACCAACTAAATTTTACCGTGTGGTGTGCCACAACCGGGTGTGGCGTCTCTTTCAGAGACCACATAAAAGACAGTAACAGCATGTTAAGCAGTAGCGTCTACAACTTTCATGTGTATTATACAATTAGGAGGATTCTCAAAGAACTAGGTACTCCACTACCTCAAGACAATGGGTGGAACCCCATTTCCAACACATACGACCGTAAGGCATTCGAACGGATATGTGACGAATTTAAAGTTTCAAAAGATGCGGACTGGAGACAGAAAGTATTTCCTAACAACAACAGCCTGGGCACCGTTCTCATTCGGGGCCAGTCCGGGAATTGGACGCATACTGATTTTAGACACGATCACTCTGGTGACCACATCGTCAGTCGGAACGTCGGGAATTTTGATCCCGCAACGATGACCTTCGGGCCGGAAGTATCTGGAGGTCGGCACTGCGGCGTCTCATCCTGCAATTGGTTACCTCCGAAACGAGCTCACGTCGATTATATTTTACAAGACGAAAACGTGCAGAAGGGTATAGAAACCTTTATATTGGACGACGGTCTAGGGTTTACGCAGGCCGGTGTTACCCACCTCAACGACTCCATTCGCACATACGTCTGGGCCATCCTCGGCGCACAGAAGCAAACTCGCAGTTCTATAATAGGAGTCGGAACCGCGTTTGACGCGCAAAAACAATTCTTGGCACTTGTAGAGGACGCCATCTCAGCTACGGTGGACCTGGAGAAGGCGATCCAGAATTATCAAGACGTTTTACAGAATGCTAGTACCCCAGTAGACTACGTATTTGGTATAGGTCTTTATATGGCGCCGAGCAATATGATACTACGAGACGACCCGGTTGACGGTTACAATAATCAGATCATAATCGCCACCGCCAATCAAAAATTCGGCAACAACGGGAACGTGAACGTGGATATCATCAAGCGCACCCCCAACAGTGGAAGCTGATTGGATTGGAACAGGGGAAAATAGTGTCACAACCCACGAGGAGGAGAAATTAGGGCTCGTCGTTGCCCTCGTGGCAATCGGACTACTTGCGCTTTGGTTTTAGAAACTCTCGGGCGGAGAATAGTGGCGATCGCCACGATTAAAGCCCAAGTATTATTGACGAGCCATCCGACCGTTTTTGATAATATAGATAACAAGAAGGAGAGGAGACCTCCTATCAACCCGGGCAGCGCGGCAGCCAACTTTTCTGCTAATTTGGCCAGGAGACTGGCGAGGGCTTTTAGTTGTTTATTTTATCCATTCTTTGGCTCCACCGGATGGAGCTGGTGCTGGCGCTGGTGCTGGCGCTGGTGCTGGCGCTGGTGCTGGTGCCGAACCACCCGTGATAGATAGAACTAGAGACGATATAGATAGAATTAGGGTCGATATAATCATGGTGAAAGCTGTGAGGATGGTTACTATTGTGAAGCCCTTCTCTCTGAACAGAGTGCGAAGACGTTCACCGAGTGTCGTGTCCTCGTGCAGGACCCTCGAGATTGTTTCGCGGCTCCGACTTAATTGACCGGAAAGCGTCTCACGGTTAGTTGAGGCAGCCTCCAAGCGAGCTTCTCTTTCATCCCGCAACGACCGCAGGAGTTTGTTGATTCGCTCGGTAGATTCTCTATCGCCACGTGTTTCCTTTATTTTTCTTTCTTCTAGAGCGATATGTTCGTCCAGCGCTGAGAGTTTGGAGAGGTTATTGACTAGTTCGCCCCGAGTTGTTTGCAGAACCTTATTGAGTCCCCGGAGTTCGCGAAGAGGTAACGGTGGGTCAAACTTCGTGCCGTTTATTTCGTTGACCGTGGTTTCAATCGTGTTAATAGCATCGGTGGCTACGCGAGGTATCTCGCTGAGCTCGATCGTTTCTACAGTGGCGGCCGTCTTCGCCAGCGTTTTGTCGGTAGCCTGAAAGATTTTTATCATTTTTTTAGGCACCCGTGACCGATCATCGATCACTCCGAGAGCTCGAGTGAGGAGTGCTCCATATCGGTTCAATGAAGAGGGGCTGAGGAACTTGGTTGGGTCGTTCTTGTACGTCAGCCACTTCCAGTTCTTGTTCCATTTAACCCACAGGTCTCCACTTTTAGTGCTGCGGAACTCCAACGTGGCCTTGATGCCGTGTTTAGACACCTCACTCTCCCACCGTTTCACCAGAGTATCCGTTTCCTCGAGAGAGACGCCAGCTCACCATCGGAGATCCCCTCAGGAATATCGGCACCGCCCGCCCATGCCGGAGTTTCGGGTGGGGCCTCCCACATTTCTAAATGTGTATTTTTCTCGGGTGGGGGCTCTATGAAGGTCGTTTCGTCATCGAAATCGTCCAAGCCCTCGCCTCAGCTATATGGGTCTTAATAGTCATCATCATCATCATCATCATCGAAATCGTCCAAGCCCTCGCCTCGGCTATATGGGTCGAAATCGTCCATGCCAATATCGAGACCAGCCATCTTTATAATAATAATTATTATATTAAAGACAAAACCATACAGGTTTAATAGATTATGTCTTCGAGTCAATACGGTCATAAACTCAATCCATATCGCAGACTGCGTGAGCCCCTCGGGGCAAAAGGCGTGAGACAGAGTGTCGTTATTATGAACAACCCCTCGACGATCGACCAGAACCAGCAACTCTTAGTTCGCTTCCCCAACCTCGGAGCTAGCGACGTCATTACGCCGGGGACTGTTCGCCTCGCTTTCATTATTTCGCTTACATCGACGGACGCGGACCGAACCATCGTTCAGAACCTGGGTCGCGCCATCGTCAAGACGACCATGATAAAGATTTCTGGTAATGAGGTGATGTCGATCGATGACAGCGACGTCTACCATTGCTACCAGGACCTGTGGAAGACGGCACAAGAGTGCGAAAATGCGGTATATCAAGGTATTGACACCAGCCGAAATAGGAACGTAACCAGACTTAGAATCGGGGCTGGTGACAAGGCAGATAACGTCGCGAGCGACAACGCGGTCGCGGCCGCTTACGGCAACCGATTCTACATCCCGCTCGACTTTGAGTTGCTGGAGAGTCACATGCCCTACTATCAGAGCGCTTTGGCGGACCGCCTCGAATACGAACTAACGTTCAACGACTACGGCCGAGTTCTCATAGCCACTGACATGACATCGAAGTATACGATCGACAATGTTTCGCTGGAGTACGACATGGTCACGATGCCCGAACTCGCACGATTAATCAGATCCCAGTACGACAGGCGCGTTGCCATACTTTACGACCGAGTTCTTCGCCACCACAAGATGACGAAAGACAAAAGCGACACATTGTGGAATATTAATGTCAACGTACCCGCCCGCTCGATGAAAGGTATACTGATGTTGTTCGAGGAGGGTCGGTTCGCGCTCGGGGCTAGAAAAAGCGATACATTTTATAACCCCAAAATCACGAAGGTAGAGGTGACGATCGAGGGATTACCCAATCAACTCTACAGCGCGGGTCTTCGCGCACACCAGCAGTGGGACGAAGTAAGGAAACATTTTGCTTCCGGCTTCCGTTCCCCAGAGGTTGCCGCGGTTGCCAAAGACCTGCAGCTCTCGGACGTCTCCCTCTCGGATTTCCATGCGAGCCAGCGACGATGACCAAATGCACGGTAGCGGACGCCAAGTTGAGAACGCTAGCGAGGGTGTGACGATCCAGATAACCAAAGAGGCGGATGGAGCTGGCACATTGAACGTGTACTTATATATAATTACGGACGCGCAACTCAACATCGAAGATGGTCGATATGTCTCAACTTTATACTGATAATCAATACCAATTCACGATTGGAGATGCACACTCTGCTATAATATGTGGGCAGACAGGATGCGGAAAAACGGTTTTCATCCTCGACTTACTCGAGGGCTCTTACCACGATGCCTTTCGTCACATCGTGATCCTGTGTCCCACTGTGCGGCACAACAAGACTTATCAGCGGCGCCCTTGGATATGGACCGACCCTGAGGTATACGTTATTGACCCCGGCGACAGGCTTCACGGTTGGCTGCGTGTCTTCTATCAAATATTCCAGGGAGAGCCCACCCTATACGTGATTGACGATTGCTCGGCCAAGGCTGCGATGACCAAAAAGAAGGACATGCTCTCCGAGCTCGCATTTTCTGGCCGCCATGCGAGGCAAAGCGTATGGATCTCCACTCAGAAGTACAACGCCGTCCTCAAGGATCTGCGCGAGCAAACAAAATGGGTCGCCCTCTTCCACTGCAAGGACCGAGACTCATTCGATGAATGTCTTCGAGAGAACGACGTTATCCCAACGCGCGAGGAGCGCCTGGAGGTTCGACGGATACTTTCGGAAACTAAACACGCCAAGCTTCTGCTAAAGACTGATCAACCAAAATTAATTTTCTTAAAATTAATTACTAACTGCTGAGTAAATGCTTAACAATGCGGAGCAAATGCTGAACAATTGCTTAACAATGTTGAACAATGCTTAACAAATACTTAACAATGCTGAGAAAATGCTTAACAATGCTGAGCAATTGCTAAGAATTTGTTGCTCCGCTGCGAGCTTTATTATGAGCATAACGGTGATCATAAGTATCTGGTGGTGCGCTTGGGGGACAATCGGAGCATTATCTCGGTAGGAGTCTCTCAGTTTTTCAGGTGGATAAGATGTCGGATGCGGAGGTCGATAAAATGTACGCACGATAAGAATCCAAATTAGGTGCGGAGATGACGAAAACTATCGGATCGGCGGCTATTTATTTTTACGCTACCACCGTTAGTATACTTCTCCCTATACCAGACACCGCGGGATTGATTGGCGATCTAGAGACCGACCCTTTTATAGGACACACTCTTAGAACAGCCTGCTGCTCATTTTATCACAAGTTTGGAATGTACTTAGCTCCGCTGACAACTGCGTTGATCACGGGTAAACACTGTCAATTTGGACATATATGTCCACGAACTATAAGCCCTAATATTATAAAAAATGAATGATGACACAAGACGCACCCGCGAGAGTGACGGTGTTGAACCCGATTGCTCCAACACAATCGAACCCGAGTGTTACTCCGCCACTGGATGACATTCAGCGTATAAAATCCCAAAAGACAGGCGGCTGGGAGAGCGGCTGCTGCCACACGAAAAGTTAAACAAGATAAAATACTCGCCAAGCTTCGAGAGGCCAAACGGTCGTTGCAATCGGAGACAGAGACGACAAAACACCCGGTGGCAGCTGTTTCTCCCCCAATCGCTATTGGATTGGAACCGATTGCTCCAACTGATTGGATCCCGTGGGTTGTTGTTGGTGGTCTGTCAGTTGTGGGCACCCTGTATGTGCTTTACCGTTTCAACAACAGGTCATCAACGAGGCTGAAATTGAAAAAACAACCCCCAACACTGTTGGACGCGGTTCCAATCCAATCGTTGAGGGATGCGCCCCATTTAAACATTAAACGCGATCCTTTTCATATGCAATAATGGCTGAACAAGATGGTAAAATGATAGTGAATGCGCTTTATCACGCCGTTGTGATATCGGGTCTCAGTATCGGGTACGCTCGAGCATGAAAGATGGCCTTAGGATGGTCCGCTCCCAAATTGGACTTTACTGCGAGAGACGTAGGGCTCGTGACCTTAGATGTAGCGGCCGCAGTTTGGACCCGAGATTATCTAATTAAAGCTGGAATTCTACCCGTTAATATATGGAAATAAAATGGGTTTGATCGGAATAATGATAGGTGGTGCGCTCGTAAACGCATTGGCTTTCAGCGGTAGCAACTATTTCTTCTCTAAACTACAAAACTCGGAGGCGGATGAGGAGCGCGAGCATCACGATTTAGCTGAAGAACAACTCAAGAGTGCAGACGCAGCATGGTCAAAAAAACGAACCGCCCATCTGGACTGGGTCAACGAAGAGCTTCGCCGCGAGAATCACGCCGCGCAAACTTTCCAGAACGTTGAAGAAGCCAACCGCGAGTACGCGCTGGCATATCCACAGAGAAGTCTCGCGCCGCTGGATCGCGAGCCACAACTTTCAGATTTCTATGTACCGTCAGAGGCCCAAAAAGACCGCGAGATCGCGTTCATCGTCGTAGGAATGGGTGTGGTGGGTCTCGTCGGCTACTATATTCAATCGAAAATTTTAAATTAATTATTTTTACAAAATTAATATTTTCTTATTTTTATATATGACGAGTGCGTGTTGGAGATTGTCCGATATATTATAATACTTCGCATTACGATGAACACGCCCGAACTTGATACCAACCTAACGCGCAAGCTGGCGAATACGTACTATAGCCCACGCGGCTACTGGAAGGGACTCGCGGCCATCAAGAACCTCGCGGCGGCGACCAAGGTTTCAGAAAACGCCACCAAGGAATGGCTCAAGAAGCAGGCCATCTGGCAGATCTATTTACCCACGCCTAACAATATTCCGCGCCCGAAATTCGACGTGCCGGTTCCGAACCAAGTTCACCAAGCGGATCTCCTGTTTCTCCCTCACGATCGCGTCGGTCGCAAGACGTACAAGTACGCGTTGACAATCGTTGACGTAGCGAGACGTTATAAGGGGGCTGAGCCATTGGTCACTAAAGAGTCTAAGGGGGTGGCCAAGGCTCTTTCCCGAATATATAAGAGGAGTCCTCTCAATTGGCCAAATCTTCTCCAGGTCGATCCCGGCCGCGAGTTCATGGGCGCGGTCTATCATCTATTGTCTAAACACAAAGTTTCTATCAGACGCGGCCGCGTCAACATCCACCAGGACCAGGGGATCGTGGAGCGCTTCAATCGAACCCTGGCTGAGAGACTGTTCGGACACCAATACGCTAAAGAACTTGTAGACCCTCATTCGCGATCGACCGAGTGGGTGGCCAGACTGCCCGCCGTGGTATCCGCACTGAACGGAGAGGTGACCAGATTGATAGGTAAGAAGCCCGTAGATGCTATCAAGTTAAAAAGGGTGACGAGCAAGCCCTCTGCCGTCTCGCGCGGGCGACCCGTTGGTTTAGAGGAGCAGCAATCGGCGATTGCACTTTCATCGGATATTGGCGTCCGGTACCTCTATCAACCGGGAGAGCTCGAAGGTGGCAGCCGCCGCGCGACTGATCCCGTGTGGTCTCTCAATGTATATCATCTAGATCGATCTATTACCAAACCCGATGAGCCCGTGCTCTACTATTTAGATGGTGGTCCATCTCGCGGGTTTGTTCGCGAAGAACTTCTTATGGTGCCTTCTGACACCCAGCTACCCCCGGATCGTTAGAGAGGTTCCGTATGTATTCCGTCCGATAACACGCGTCTTTTATCGTAGTACGCCGAGAGTCCTAATTTTCGTTGACAGTACGTTTTCATAACACCGTCTTTCATTTTAAATCCTCTATTTTGCGCTACATCTATAATGTGTTTTCCATCTTCTGTAGTTTCGCTTAGTACTCGTTTATATCTATCCCAATTTAAATCGTTAGTTCTCTTGGACATTCCTTTCGCGGAGTTTTTATTAATTGAATTAAATTTTTCTACGAAATAACACTTACTAGATAACGCTATCGCCCTATCTCCGCTAAATTCCATTTTGAAAAGTCTGGTTCTCTATTACTCAATTTATCCCAAGCCAACCATTTATTTTTTTCTTTTTCAAACTCGTCTAGTAAGTTAGGTCTAATCAATTCCTCTATCGTTTTTCCACTAACTCCTATATACATACTATCCGTGTCCATCTGTATTAATTCGAAGTCTTCTCTTTTTACGTATTTGTCTAGAAATTCGTAGTAAAATTCCAACATTCTCAATTTAGCTAGTTGATAAACTGCTATTCCTCAGTGGAATGGTCTCTTTACTGAGCACCGGGGTTTTCTTGATGATAATTTCGTACGGCATCTCCTATCTCTTCCAAATCATCAAAATACGCGGATCTTAATGCTTTGTCAACACAGGTTTCGCCTCGCGTATATGTCGTATTTAAATGTCTCTCCGTTGCCTCTATCATTTTTCCGCAACACGAGTTTCCTAATAATTTCATTATGTCGGCCACCGCTTTCTTATTCGGTTCTACATCCCCCGTTCGTCTTGCGGCTGTAACTTCTTTAGCGAACCATTCGAAGGGTTTACCACTAATATAATCTATAACACGATAAACTCCCGTTATTTCTAGGCCGTGTTTTAAATACCATTTCAACAGCGGCGCGTACAGCAATACTTTGGTGGTCGACATAGATCCCACCAATTTTCTTCCATTTCCTCTAGTTCTGCCAGTATCTTCCAAATATTTTATCATGTGCGCGGGAACCTCATCAATATCTACTTCTCTGTTTATAAAAAGTGGAGACATTTCAGAAAACTTATCTTTTAAGTCGTGTGGAACTTCTATATCCACCTCCGCAAACCCAAACCAGTCTCCGGATAAAACTCTTTTACTAAACTTTTTAATAAGTTTAGGATTATGTGGGTTATTTATATGATGTATAGTTTCTTTCCCACACGGCATCTTTATTTACGTAGATAAATATAACGCGTTCGCGTCGTACCCCAAAACAGCCTCGCAAGGTTTGGAACCCACTCTAATATTTGAAACGCCGGCTTCCGCATATTGCGTAAATACTATCGATGGACCACCAACTAGAGCGTCTTTCATCATTTTGTATGTTTCTTTCTTTCTGGTGCGCATAGAGCATCCTCCGGTATAATCGTCTTCGAAGATTTTTGTTCTTTAATGGTTCCTCTCAATAAATATTGTATAGCTACTCCGGGTAGCGTTACCGCGTCTTTGAAAATATCCACACCTCTGTGTTTATAAAATTCACACATTTTTCCCACAGCTTCTTGGAACGGTGCCACATCTAAATCGTTATAATATTTCAACCAATCTCTGAAAGTTTTCTGACATTTACTTAATTCTGTTTCGTCTAGTAACATTTTCCCAGATAGTTTGGAATACCAATTCTCTATATCCGGTAGTCCCGGGTAATCCAGCTTGTCTGTAGAATCGAACCACTCGTAAGGAAAGAAAGATTTCTGTCCTTTGCAGTCGTAGGCTTTTATCCAACTATCGTAACTTACACCGGGTCCTAGATAAAGTATTACATCAAGAAATCTAAACTCCGGAGTAAATAGAAATAATTGTCGCGCTCGCCCTTTTTCCAACCATTACTTTCTTCGTTGTTGATGACAGTTCACCTACTAAATATTTCTTTATTAAGTTTATATCGTACTTACTGCTGTTAAAACCTATAACCGGTACTTGATCTATCCACTGTTTGATCTGGGCGATTTGTTTTTCGCGTAAATATTCCGTATTAAATTCGTATCTTGACCATACTTCTTCTCTTATAGCTTTTCCCCTGACTTTCAAATCTTCTGTGAATTTTTCTATAAGTTTTGCGGGATCTTTATCACAAATATGAGTTACCGTTCCTGATAAATTATCTCCTATACTAACGCTTACCGGAACGTGCTCAGCTTCGTACTCTTAAACTATTACCGGTAGTTTCAACTTCTGACTGGAGATACGCCTCAAAATCGTATACTATCTGATATGGATAAAGAGTAGTGTCGCAACCGATCTTTATATCTTTACCCGTTCTTCGAAATTTGCATTCCCACATAACTACTAGGTTGAATTATTTGCTTTTTCTAATAACTTTATCTCTTCTCATTGTGGATGCGCGTTCTTCTTTTTTATGCTTTGCATGAATCTCACACCCGTGCCAGTAACAGCCATGATATTGATATACGGTATTGGTTTCTGGACAGTATCCATCTACCGGAGCTCCTAAAATCCATCTTTCACCTCCGTGTCCGCACTGTTCATGGTGAATGTGAATTCCCTCCCGCTTTTCCACAGAGTACATCCAATCGATCGCGCCATAACTGTTAGAACCTTTTGGGTAGAACGCTTTCTCGAACGACGAACGCGGGCGCTCTAAATAATTACCATCGCATATTACTTTTGTCTCACCTCTCATACATGCTGGTCCGTGTCTCTTCATATTACTCGCTTTCGTGAATTTCTGTTTGCAATTATTGCAGGCGTAAATTTTAGATAGGTTTTTGGTTTTTAAGGTTTTTTATCAGAAATGCGTGATTATTAAACAGTCCTATTGTCATTGGTTTATTACCTATTGCATCATAGTGCGCTGGTACCTTTTTCAACCACCATACGTCACATTTGGTGGGTTGATATACTTCTATACCGATTTTAAAAAACTCTTCAACCTTTTTCAGATCGAAAAAAGGAATTGGTGAAACCACATTACTACCGAAATATTGCTTACTAAGTTCTTTCGCTTTTTCCGTACATCTGTCAGGTCTGATCTTTTTATCAGGGTGCATAGCTAAACACCTGAACAGACAAAGGTGTCATTATACTTATCTAAAGAATACATACCTTTTCTATTCCTCAAACCATTCTGGAAGTTCTCCTCCCCGCCGCTTCTTTGGATTGTATTGTCCCAAATCTATTACCCTACTACCCTGTATTAACTTTACAAAAACCTCTACCCATCTTACAAACTTCCACTTTGTATTCGGTCTGTCTATTTTATCGGACATTATTTGTGTTTGCTCCTTATCTGACAGCCATTTTTTAACGGTTTTCATTGATGATAGTGGTTCGCTACCACCAAGATTTTTGTGCAATATTATAGTTTTAGGTTTTCCATTTTTAGTTTCCTCCATATGTTCTAGCTTGTAAGAATATGAATATATGAATACCGGGTATCTCAAATAAAAATTTGTTGTTAGATACGGAGCGATTTTATCGGACATGCGTTCAGACTCGTTGATGTCAATGTTTTTACGAAAGGATAATGCAACTACCCGTCTTCCCTTTTCTACCTTTTCCAATGTTTCATCGTGAGCCCCCAATATTTCTTCACCTTTTTCCACTATCGCGCTAACGATAGATTTTTTCTTATTATTTTGGCGTCTAATTTGGGACGTGCTTGGAGGTAATTCTTTAGAATTAATTACACTAGCCCTTAACCCCGCAATACTTTCTTTTTGAATTCTGTTACCAACTTCCTCCGCTTTGGATATATCATTAAAGGCTCCTCGTTTGTGGGCGCGGGTAAACCGCTTCATAAACGCCTCATTCTTTGTGGAGTTTATCAGATTTGTCAACCCACTAACTCTCAACCGTTTACTATAAGTAATCCCTAGAGATTCGGCTTCTCTTCTCAAACTTTCTAGTTCTGGTGTTATCATATTTTCTGTTGTATAACCTATGAGATTTATGTGTTCAATTGGACATGAAAAATTTACACATGATGTTTTTTCATGTCCAATTAAACATAAACATATACATATATATACCAAAAAAAAAAATGGAGTGTGCTACTTGTTGTAAGACTTTTGCTTGTAAAGACTATCTACGAAGACATATATCGAGACGTAGAAAGTTTCCTTGTGTCGCCCCACAATTTCAATGCCCCAGATGCCCCTGTAAGTTCGTTAGTGCCCAAACTCTTT
Organism: Conchocele bisecta; assembly: GCA_029237695.1. Taxonomy (NCBI): domain Eukaryota; kingdom Metazoa; phylum Mollusca; class Bivalvia; order Lucinida; family Thyasiridae; genus Conchocele; species Conchocele bisecta. The sequence goes on from CM055269.1 coordinate 88,755,770, forward strand.
GTAGACATAAGCAACTACACTGCCCTGTGGCTAGGGGGGAACGTGGTAGACTAGAGTTGGTAGAGTTAGTTGCTGATCTTCAAGCTAAATTAGACCTATTGGGGGAGAAAAAACTCTGAATAAAATTTTTCTTCATATGGAATATTTGATTCAAATAAATCACTAATTTCTTCAGTTTCTTCGTAGAAAAACGTATCCGTAAACGAATCGTTGATTTTAAACAGTTTTATAAAATTAGCTCCATTCTCTTCAACTAGTCGTTTGTCGATTCTATTTAGTCGCTTCATTTCGCGAATTTGGCTTTTATAATTTCTACATAATTTTCGGGATAATATTGAAAATGCAACTCTTTTATCGGCGCGTAATAAATTACGCTGATATTTCATGTAATCTATTTTGCATAATTATTTCATTTTATAGTAAAATTCGTCAACAAGGTCATTACAAAATTCCACTTCCCATTCTATTACTTTATCCATTTTGTTATAATATTTTTATTATAACCTATTATAGACCGCCATTTGGATAACTTCACCTGCAGCTGTCATAGTGTATCCCCCACATTTATTACTCGCTTTCGCACCGAACGAATATTCATAGTGCCCCTCAACCAATGGGCCCCGCTTCTCAGCCCAAACTGTTATGGCACGTTTTAGAGTTTTCATTGTTCGCACTATTCCGGCAAGCGCACTGTTTGAGGTATATGCCTCAGTACGAATCTTATAAGAGGCCTCCTCAAGAGCTTTGGTCGCGGCTATACGATCATGTTTCAGTTTATCGGAAACTTCGGTTATCTTTCCGTCTAGTTCGGTAAGTGCCGCTTCTCTGCTGGGAGAGTCCTCTAAGCGCAACGCATTATAAGCCTCCGTAATGGTCGCCTGGTGGCCTTCTAGGGCTTTCTCAACACCCGACCGGGCCTCTTTTTGAAATTCGGTTATTTTTCCGTCTAGTTCACCAACCGCCGCTTCTCTGATGAGAGAGTCCTCTGAGCGCAACACCCTATAAGCCTCCGTAATGGTCGCCTGGTGGCCTTCTAGGGCTTTCTCAACACCCGACCGGGCCTCTTTTTGAAATTCGGTTATTTATCCGTCTAGTTCACCAACCGCCGCTTCTCTGATGAGAGGCTGCTGAGGTTCAGGACGTGTGGGGTACATTTATGTTAGATACGGGTCTAGGGTTCACGCAGGCCGGGGTTACTCGCGTCAACGACTCCATTCGCACGTACGTCTGGGCCATCCTCGGCGCACAGAAGCAAACTCGCAGTTCTATACTGGGCACGGGAACAGTGTTTGATGCACAAAAACAATTCTTGGCACTTGTAGAGGACGCCATCTCAGCTAGGGTGGACCTGGAGAAGGCGATCCAGAATTATCAAGACGTTTTGCAGAATGCCAGCACCCCAGTAGACTATGTATTTGGAATAGGTCTTTATATGGCACCGAGCAATATGATACTACGAGACGACCCGGTTGACAGTTACAATAATCAGATCGTAATCGCCACCGCCAATCAAAAAATCGGCCACAATGGTAACGTGAACACGGATATGATCGGGTTCAACAGTGTTGATGTTGTAAATTCAAATAAATTTGAAAAAAAATTCATAAAACTCCCAATTCACGAATTGGCCACCCCATCAAGTTCATTTGAACCCGTTGTTTCACCCACACCCCCAATTCACGAATTGAGTTCCCCCAATTCAATCGTCAACAGACCAATCGCGATTGGAGAAACACCAATCATCAACACCAATCGCAAATTTGGTGAAATTGGAAGCACAACACACGAGGAGGAGAAATTAGGGCTCGTCGTCGCCCTCGTGGTGATAGGACTACTCGCGCTTTGGTTGTAGGAACTCTCTGGCAGAGAAATTAGTAACGATTAAAGCCCAAGTATTATTGGCGAGCCATCCGACCGTTTTTGATAATATAGATAACAAGTAAGAAACGATACTTCCGATCAGTCCAGGTAGTGCGGCAGCCGCCTTTCCAGCCAATTTAGCTAGAAGATTGGCGAGGGCTTTTAGTTGTTTTTTTACCCACTCCTTGGCTCCACCGGATGGCGCGGGTGCTGGTGGTGGCGCGGGTTGTGGCGCCGCACCACCAGTGAAAGCTAGAACTATGGTTGATATAGTCATACCGACAGCTGCGAGGATGCTTGCTATCGTGACGCCCTGCTCTCTGAACAGAGTGCGAAGACGCTCACCGAGTGTCGTGTCCTCGTGCAGAACCCTTGATATTGTTTCGCGGATCCGACTTATTTGTGTGCGGAGAGCCTCACGGTTAACCGAGGCGGCCTCCAAACGAGCTTCTCTTTCGTCCCGCAAAGACCGCAGTCGTTCGGCGATCCGCTCGGTAGATTCTCTATCATCACCGGCTTCCTCCAGTTTTCTTTCTTCTAGTGCGATATGTTCATCCAGCGCCGTGAGTTTGGAGAGGTTAAGGACCAGTTCGCCCCGGACCGTTTGTAGAGCCTTATCGAGTCCACGGAGTTCGCGAAGAGGTAACGGTGGGTCATCGTTGAGTATTTCGTTTTCGCTGAACGTGGTCTCCATCGTGTTAATAATGTCGGTGGCTATTTGAGGGACCTCGCTGAGCTCGACCGTTTCTATCGCGGTGGCCGTCTTCGCCATAGTTTCGTCGGTAGACTGTAGGGCCTCTACAGCGCGGGCCGGCACAATTGTTTTACCACGCGTCCAATCTGGAAATCCTAGTTCGTTCTTTATGATTTCGCCACCCCCCCCGCGCCCCGGTTTCCGGCAATGGTTTTTAGCGATAGGGGTTTAACGGTATTCGTGTTGATGATCGGGATATTTGATGATTTTAGTTGCAACCTACCACGCATATCCAATTCGAACTTGGAGTAGTCGCGACTGACAGACGGGACCAGACCGATTTCTGACAAAGTGTTGTAGTAGTCGTTTACAGCTCCCTCAAGTAATTCCTGACTTTGACCAACGCTGCTGGTAGCGCCACCTATTTCCCCCAATTGCGATTGGATTGGAACTGGAGTCTCTATGAAGGGCGTTTCGTTATCATCATCATAATCATCGACGTAATCGTCTCTGCCGATTTCATCCATGTTAATATCGTAATCATCCATTTTAATTTTTTCAAAAATTATTAATTATGTATTAAAGACAAAACCATACGGGTTTAATAGTTTCAATAAAATTAATTATGTGTTTGAGTCAATACGGTCGGAAACTCAATCCATACCGCAGACTGCATGAGCCCCTCGGGGCAAAAGGCGTGAGACAGAGTGTCGTTATTACGAACAACCCATCGACGATCGACCAGAACCAGCAGCTCTTAGTCCGCTTCCCCAACCTCGGAACTCACGACGTCATTGTGCCGGGTACTGTTCGCCTCGCTTTCACTATTTCGCTGACGTCGACGGACGAGGACCGAACCGTCGTTCAGAACCTGGGTCGCGCCATAGTCAAGAAGACTATGATAAAGATTTCTGGTAATGAGGTGATGTCGATCGACGACAGCGACGTCTACCATTGCTATCAGGACCTGCGGAAGACGGCACAAGAGCGCGAAAACGCTGTCTATCAGGGTATTGACACCAGCAAAAAAAATAAGAACGTAACCAAACTTAGAATCGGGGCTGCTAACAAGGCAGATAACAATGCAAGTGACAACGCGGTCGCGGGCGCTTACGGCAACCGCTTCTACACCCCGCTCGACTTTGAGTTGCTGGAGAGCCACATGCCCTACTATCAGAGTGCTTTGGCTGACCGCCTCGAATACGAACTAACGTTCAACGACTACGGCCGAGTTCTCATAACCACCGACATGTTATCGACGTATACGATCGACAATGTTTCGCTGGAGTACGACATGGTCACGATGCCCGAACTCGCGCGATTGATCAGAACCCAGTACGCCGGGCGCGTTGCCATACTTTACTACCGAGTTCTTCGCCATCGCAAGATGACGAAAGACAAAGGCGACACATTGTGGAATATTAATGTCAACGTACCCGCCCACTCGATGAAAGGTATACTGATGCTGTTTGAGGATGCTCGGTTCGCGTTCGGTGCTAGAAAAACCGACAAATTCTATAACCCCAAAATCACGAAGGTAGAGGTGACGATCGAGGGAGTCCCCAATCAACTCTACAGCGCGGGTCTTCGCGCGCACCAGCAGTTGGATGAAGTAAGAAAGCAGTTTGCTGCCGGCTCTAAGCGCTCTCCGGAGGTTGCAGCAGTTTCCAAAGACCTGCACCTCTCGGCCGTCTCCCTCGCGGAGTTCCTGAATACCAAATACGCGTTATGGCTAGACATGCAAGCCAGCGACGATGACCAAATACACGGTAGCGGACGCCAAGTTGAGAACGCTAGTGAGGGTGTGACGATCCAGATAACCAAAGAGGCGGACGGAGCCGGGACATTGGACGTGTACTTATATATAATTACAGATGCACAACTGAACATCGAAGATGGCCGATACATATCTAACGATTTATTAATACATAATTCTAAAGAATTAATTAAGACATCTAGCAATCAATACCAATTCACGATTGGAGATGCTCACTCTGCCATAATATGTGGGCAGACGGGATGTGGAAAAACGGTTTTCATTCTCGACTTGCTCGAGGAGTCCTACCGCGATGCCTTTCGTCACATTGTGATCCTGTGTCCCACTGTGCGGCACAACGATACTTATCAGCGGCGCCCGTGGATATGGACCGACCCTGAGGTATACGTTATTGACCCGGGTGATAGGCTTCACGATTGGTTGCGTGGTTTATACCAAAGATTCCAGGGTGAGCCCACTCTATACGTGATTGACGATTGCTCGGCCAAGGCGGCGATGACCAAAAAGAAGGACATGCTCTCCGAGCTCGCATTTTCTGGCCGCCATGCGAGGCAAAGCGTATGGATCTCCACTCAAAAATACAATGCCGTACTCAAGTATCTGCGTGAGCAAACGAAATGGGTCGCCCTCTTTCACTGCAAGGACCGAGACTCATTCGATGACTGTCTTCGAGAGAATGACGTTATCCCAACGCGCGAGGAGCGCCTGGAGGTTCGACAGATGCTTTCCGAAACTAAGCACGCCAAGCTTCTGCTAAAGACTGATCAACCAACTGCTTATAAAGTTATCAATTAATAAATAAATTTGTTTGAAAAAATTAAGGAAATTAGTAACTGCTGAGTAAATGCTTAACAATTAATAATAATTTTTTTAAAAAAATTAAGAAATTAGCAATTGCTGAAGAAATGCTTAGCAAATGTTGAACAAATGCTGAACAATGGTTAACAATGTTAACAATTTGGTGTTCCGCTGCGAGCTTTGTTGCGAGCATAACGGTGATCATAAGTATCGGGTGGTGCGCTTTTATTATTTTTGTAATAAATAAATATGTTAAAGTGATGAGACTTGTTAGAATAGTTAAATTAATTTTGAAAAAAATGAACTGCGACAAACTTCTCGATCAGCTAATGGAAGAAACCTCAACTCCGACTGCTGACATCCTGAAAGATAATGATCCGGCAGTGCAATCGGGGTTGACAATCGCGATTGGGGCCGATACGAATGAAAATGCGGCGCGACGCGAGCGGCTAGCTGCGCTGGTTGCTGGGGGACAATCGGAGCATTATCTCGGTAGGCGTCTCTCAGTTTGTCAGGTGGATAAGATGTCAGATGCGAAGATTGATAAAATGTATGCGCGATATGAATCCAAATTGGGAGCAGAGATGACAAAAACTCTTGGATCGGCGGCTATTCATTTGTACGCCACCGCCGTTAGTATATTCTCTCCCTATACCAAACACCGAGGGTTGATTCACGATCTAGAGACTGACCCTTTTATAGGACACACTCTTAGAACAGCCTGCTGCTCAATTTATCACAAGTTTGGAATGTACTTAGCTCCACTGACAACCGCGTTGACCACGGGTAAACACTGTCAATTTGGACATATATGCCCACGAACTATAAGCTCTAATATTAATATTATAAATGATGACACAAGACACTGTTGAACCCGATTGCAACTCCAATTTCGAACCCGATTACAGCACTTCCAACCCAATCACGATTGGAGTTGAACCCGATTACACGACATAAAAACCCAAAAAGACAGGCAGCTGGGCGGGCGGCGGCTGCCACCCGAAAAGTTAAACAAGATAAAATACTCGCCGCGCTTCGGGAGGCCAAACTCCAATCGAGATTGGGGACAGAGACAGCAAAACATCTGCAATCGGTTCCGAGTGCAACAACACCCCCGGAACCGATTGCTCCAACTGATTGGACCCCGTGGTTTGTTGGTGGTGGTCTGACAGTTGTGGGCATCCTGAGTGTGCTTTACCATCTCAACTCCCAATCGAGATTGGATGAACCCGATTGCACTCCAACGGCGGTTCCTAAAAAAGTTACGAAACCCCATTTAAACATTGATCGCGATCCCTTTTATATGCAATAATTATAACAATGGCTGAACAAGATGGTAAAATGATAGTGAATGCGCTTTATCACACCGTGGTGATATCGGGTTTCAGTATCGGGTATGCTGGACTATCAAAGATGGCTCTAGGAGGGTCCACTCCCAAATTGGACTTTACTGTGAGAGACGCAGGGCTCGCGACCTTAGATGTAGCGGCCTCAGTTTGGACCCGAGATTATCTAATTAAAGTTGGAATTCTACCTGCTAATATATGGAAATAAATGGCTTCGATCGGAATAATGATAGGTGGCGCACCGCACTTGTAAACGCATTGGCGTTCAGCGGTAGCAACTTTATATTCTCGAAAATAGGAAAATCGGACGTGGATGAGGAGCGCAAGCGTCACGATTTAGCTGTAGAACAACTCAATAGCGCAAAGGAAGCGTGGTCGAAAAAACGAACCGCCCATCTGGACTGGGTCAACGAAGAGCTGCGCCGTGAGAATCACGCCGCGCAAACTTTCCAGAACGTTGAAGAAGCCAACCGCGAGTACGCGCTGGCATATCGGCAGAAAAATCTCGATCCAATGGATCCTGAGCCCCAACTTTCATATTTCTATGTACCGTCAGAGGCCCAAAAAGACCGCGAGATCGCGTTCATCGTCGTGGGAATGGGTGTGGTGGGTCTCGTCGGCTACTATATCCAATTTAGATTTTAAATTAATTAATTAATTTTTTTTTTTTTATAAAAATATATATATAGAACGATGTTAGTTGACGAACTTTATTACGCTATGATCGATGTAGGCTACACTGCCCAAAAACATCGTATAGCTGGTGCAAAGAGTATGATTCGTCTGGCCCGAGATTCTCTCGAGACGTGGCACGAGGATGAAAAAGCGGCCACCCTTTTCGCAAAGCGGATGTTAGAATCCTCCTCAACAGTGTTGAGGGATGAATTAGATTCCTCCGAGTTCCTTCAGAACTTAACCAATCGCGATTGTACTTCCAACAAAGGTTTATTATTAACGACGCAGTTACCAGACGAACTGGTGAGGGCATGTTGGAGATTGTCCGATATATTAGAATACTTCGCATACGATGAACACGCGCAAACTTGATACCAAACTAACGCGCAAGCTGTCGAATACATACTATAGCCCACGTGGCTACTGGAAGGGACTCGCGGCCATCAAGAACCTCGCGGCGGCGACCAAGGTTTCAGAAAACGCTGTCAAGGAATGGCTCAAGAAGCAGGCCATCTGGCAGATCTATTTACCCGCGCCTCACAATATTCCACGCCCGAAATTCGACGTGCCGGTGCCGAACTAAGTTCACCAAGCGGTTCTCCTGTTTCTCCCTCACGATCGCGTCGGTCGCAAAACGTACAAGAACGCACTGACAATCGTTGACGTAGCGAGTCGTTATAAGGGTGCTGAGCCGTTGGCCACTAAAGAGTGTAAGGAGGTGGCCGAGGCTCTTTCCCGAATATATAAGAGGAGTCCTCTCAAATGGCCGAATCTTCTCCAGGTCGATCCCGGCCGCGAGTTCATGGGCGCGGTCTCTCATCTATTGTCTAAGCACGACGTTTCTATCAGACGCGGCCGCGTCAACATCCACCGGGACCAGGGGATCGTGGAGCGGTTCAATCGAACCCTGGCTGAGAGGCTGTTCGGAACACCAATATGCTAAAGAACTTGTAGACCCTCATTCGCGATCGACCGAGTGGGTGGCCAGACTGCCCGCCGTGGTCTCCGCACTGAACGGAGAGGTGACCAGATTGATAGGTAAGAAGCCCGTAGATGCCATCAAGTCTCAAAAAGGTGACGAGCAAGCCTCCCTCTGCCGTCTCGCGCGGACGACCTGTTGGTTTAGAGGAGCAGCAACCGCCGATTGCGCTTCCATCGGATGTTGACGTCCGGTACCTCTATCAACCGGGAGAGCTCGAAGGTGGCAGCCGCCGCGCGACTGATCCCGTGTGGTCTCTGAATGTATATCATCTGGATCGCTCTATTACCAAACCCGATGAGCCCATGCTCTATTATTTGGCTGATGGTCCATCTCGCGGTTTTGTTCGCGAAGAACTTCTTATGGTACCTTCTGACACCCAGCTGCCCCCGATTGCTTAAATCAAGAGAGGTTCTGTATGTATTCTGTCTGGTAACACACGTCTTTTATCGTAGTACGCCGAGAGTCCTAATTTTTGTTGACAGTACGTTTTCATAACGCCGTCTTTCATTTTAAATCCTCTATTTTGTGCTACATCTATAATGTGTTTTCCATCTTCTGTAGTTTCTCTTAGTACTCGTTTATATCTATCCCAATTTAAATTTTTAGTTCTCTTGGACATTCCTTTCGCAGAGTTTCTATTAATTTGTTCCAAATTATCTTTAGAATTAAATTTTTCTACGAAATAACACTTACTAGATAACGCTATCGCCCTATCTCCGCTGAATTCCATTTTTAAAAGTCCTGGCTCTCTTTCGCTCCATTTATCCCAAGCCAACCATTTCTTTTTTTCTTTTTCAAACTCGTCTAGTAAGTTAGGTCTAATCAATTCCTCTATCGTTTTTCCACTAACTCCTATATACATACTATCCGTGTCCATCTGTATTAATTCAAAGTCTTCTCTTTTTACGTATTTGTCTAGAAATTCGTAGTAAAATTCCAACATTCTCAATTTAGCTAGTTGATAAACCGATATTCCACAGTGGAAGGGGCTCTTTATTGCACACCGGGGTTTTCGGGAAGATATTTCGTACGATCTCCTATCTCTTCCAAATCATCAAAGAATGCAGATCTTAACGCTTTGTCAACACAGGTTTCGTCTTGTGAATATGTCGTATTTAAATGTCTCTCTTTTGCCTCTATCATTTTTCCACAACACGAATTGCCTAATAATTTCATTATATCCGCTACTGGTTTCTTATTTGGTTCTACATCGCCTGTTCGTCTTGCGGCTGTAACTTCTTTTGCGAACCATTTGAAGGGTTTACCACTAATATAATCTATAACACGATGAACTCCCGTTATTTCTAGGCCGTGTTTTAAATACCATTTCAAAAGTGGCGCGTACAGCAGTACTTTGGTGGCCGACATAGATCCCACCAATTTTCTTCCATTTCCTCTAGTTCTTCCAGTATCTTCCAAATATTTTATCATGTGTTCTGGAACCTCATCAACATACTTCTTCTGTTTATAAAAAGTGGAGACATTTCAGAAAACCTATCTTTTAAGTTGTGTGGAACTTCTATATCCACCTCCGCAAACCCAAACCAGTCTCCAGATAAAACTCATTTACAAAACTTTTTTAATAAATTTAGGATTATGTGGGGTATCTATATGGTGTATAGTTTCTCTCCCACACGGCATATCTTTATTTAACGTAGATAAATATAACGCGTTTGCATATACCCCAAAATAGCCTTGCAAGGTTTGTTAATTCCTGTGGAATTAGATCTAATATTTGAAAAAACGGGCTTTCTGCATAGCGTGTAAATACGATTGATGGACCACCGACTAGAGCGTCTTTCATCATTTTGTATGTTTCTTCTTTTGGTGCATATAGAGCCCCCTCCGGTATAACCACCTTTATAGATTTTTTGTTCTTTAATGGTTCCTCTCAATAAATATTGTATAGCCACACCCGGTAGTGTTACCGCATCTTTGAAAATATCCACACCTCTGTGTTTATAAAATTCACACATTTTTTCCACCGCTTCTAGGAACGGTGCTACATCTAAATCGTTATAATATTTCAACCAATCTCTGAAAGTTTTCATATTATTTTCTTTGCAAATTCTACGACATTTACTTAATTCTGTTTCATCTAGTAACATTTTCCCAGATAGTTTGGAATACCAATTATCTATATCCGGTAGTCCTGGGTAATCCAGTTTGTCTGGAGAATCGAACCACTCGTAAGGAAAGAAAGATTTCTGTCCTTTGCATTCGTATGCTTTTATCCAACTATCGTAACTTACACCAGGTCCTAGATAAAGTATTACATCAAGAAATCTAAACTCTGGAGTAAATAGAAATATTGTTGCGTTTACACGTTTTCCGACCATTACTTTCTTTGTTGTTGATGCCAGTTCGCCTACTAGGTATTTCTTTATTAAGTTTATATCGTACTTACTGCTGTTAAAACCTATAACCGGTACTTGCTCTATCCACTGTTCGATCTTGGCGATTTGGTTTTTACGTAAATGTTCTGTATTAAACCCATATCTTGACCACACTTCTTCTCTTATAGCTTTTCCCCTGACTTTCAAATCTTCTACAAATTTTTCTATAAGTTTTGCAGGATCTTTATCACAAATATGAGTTACTGTTCCTGAGAAATTATCTCCTATACTAACGCTTACTGGAACGTGCTCAGCTTCGTACTCTAAACTATTACCTAGCGTTTTAAATTCTGGGTTGAGATACGCCTCAAAATCATATACTATCTGATATGGATAAAGAGTAGTGTCGCAACCGATCTTTATATCTTTACTTCTTTGGAATTCACATTCCCACATAACTACTAGGTTGAATTCTTTGCTTCTTCTAATAAATGTATCTCTTCTCGTAGTGGATGCGCGTTCTTTTTTTCTATGCTTTGCATGAATCTCGCACCCGTGCCATTAACAGCCGTGATATTGATATACGGTATTGTTTTCTTGGCAGTATCCATCTACTGGAGCTCCTAAAATCCATCTTTCACCCCCGTGTCCGCACTGTTCGTGGTGAATGTGAATTCCCTCCCGCTTTTCCACAGAATACATCCAATTGATCGCCCCATAACTGTTAGAACTTTTTGGGTAAAACGCTATCTCGAACGACGAACGCGGGCGCTCTAAATAATTACCATCACATACTATTTTTGTCTCACCTTTCATACATTTTTGTCCGTGTCTCTTCATATTACTCGCTTTCGTGAATTTCTGTTTGCAATTATCGCAGGCGTAAATTTTAGATAGGTTTTTAAGGTTTTTTATCAGAAATGCGTGATTATTAAACAGTCCTATTGTCATTGGTTTATTACCTATTTCCTTGTAGTGTGCTGGCACCTTTTTCAACCACCATACGTCACATTCGGTCGGTTGATATACTTCTATACCGATTTTAAAAAACTCTTCAACCTTTTTCAGGTCTGAAAAAGGAATTGGTGAAACCACATTATTACCGAAATATTGCTTACTAAATTCTCTCGCTTTGTCCGTACATCTGTCGGGTCTGTTACCTGTCATATGCATCGCTAAACATCTGAACAGACAAAGGTCGTCATTATACTTATCTAAAGAATACATACCTTTTTTATTCTTCAACCATTCTGGAAGTTCTCCTCCTGCTGCTTCTTTGGATTGTAGTCCCAAATCTATTCCCCTACTGCCCTGTATTAGCTTTACGAAAACCTCTACCCATCTTACAAACTTCCACTTTGTATTCGGTCTGTCTATTTTATCGGACATTATTCGTGTTTGCTCCTTATCTGACAGCCATTTTTTAACGGTTTTCATTGATGATAGTGGTTCGCTACCACCGAGATTTTTGTGAAATATTAGAGTTATAGGTTTTCCATTTTTAGTTTCCTCCATATGTTCTAGCTTGTAAGAATATGAATGTCTCAAATAAAAATTTGTTGTTAGATACGGAGCGAGTTTATCGGACATGCGTTCAGACTCGTTGATGTCAATGTTTTTACGAAAGGATAATGTAACTACCCGTCTTCCATTTTCTACCTTTTCCAATGTTTCATCATAAGTCCCCAATATTTCTTCACCTTTTTCCACTATCGCGCGAATTATAGATTTCTTATTATTTGCTATTGGGTGACCTGTGTGTCTAATTTGGGACAAATTATTGGTACTTGAAGGTAATTCTTTAGAATTAATTACACTAGCCCTTAACCCCGCAATACTTTCTTTTTGAATTCTGTTACCAACTTCCTCTGCTAGTGAGAGGTCTTTAAAGGCTCCTCGTTTGTGGGCGCGGTTAAACCGCTTCATAAACGCCTCATTCTTTGTGGCGTTTATCAGATTTGTCAACCCCCTAACTCTCAACCGTTTACTATAAGTAATCCCTAGAGATTCGGCTTCTCTTCTCAAACTTTCGATTTCTGGCGTTATCATATTTTCTGTAATATACTTTTGTATAACCTATGAAATTTATCTGTTCAATTGGTCGTGAAAACATTATGTTTTTTTCACTTCCAATTGAATATAAACATATACATATATAATGGAGTGTGAGACTTGTTGTAAGACGTTTACGCGTAAAGACTATCTACGAAGGCATCTAGCGAGACGTAGAAAAATTCGTTATGTCCCCCCGCAATTTCAATGCCCTAGATGCCATTGTAAATTCGTTAGTGCCCAAACTCTTTGTAGACATAAGCAACTACGCTGTCAGGTGGCTACATGTGAACGTGGTAGACTAGAGCTGGTAGAATTAGTTGCTGATCTGCGAAATAAATTAGCTATATTGGAGGAGAAAAATGGGGTGTTGGAATATAAACTATCACTCGTGGGCACATTGAAATTGCATTAATTATTTTCTCAAAAATTCATAAATTTGCTGTCGGGAAAACATTATGTTTTTTTTCACAACCAATTTTGGATTTTTCGGGGGTGGTGGGGGACAATTTCCTCGTTAACAAATTTTTGATTTTTCGGGGGGTGGTGGGAGTATTATAGAGGGTTGTAAATGATATCACCTTAGGTGGTATCATTTTGACTCCCTATATACTACTACATGTGACCCGAAATATTGACTTTTATTGTATTCCATATATAAGTGTTTATTCATTCATTGCCAAACACGACTGGTTTTGGTTTTGTTTATTTGTTTCCTAAGCCTTGGCAAAAACGTACATAACTGCATTAGCAGTGCTGTTTTGTTGTTTATTTGTGGTTGTGACTAGATAAATTGGGCTTATGTGCTTTGCGACCAGTGCAGATCAAGATCAGCATGTGCATCCGAACAGTCTGATCAGGATCTGCACTGTTCGTCATTCCATCAATGAAACACCCGTCATGCTTCTAGCAAGCAATTTATCGGTTGTTATCAGGCAATAGGAGTGTGCTATTTGTTCAGGAGCTACACTGCTACACTTGGCACAGATCACATAAGTCACATTTCTCCAGTCGCAGCCACATTTGCAGATCATTTTATCAGAAAAGGTCCTTTTCGTATTTTAGTAATTCCGAAATATTCCCGTTCCAGTCCATAGCGGGAGATATCGTGTGTCACAAATGAAAACAAGTTTGAACTGTCACACACTAAAATGTTATCAAACCTCTGTAGCCAGGTGCTTTGGTAAAGATTAATGTTCACTGTGATGTGTAAACGTATTCCATTCACACGGTACTGAGGTAAATTTATACATGTTAATGTATGAGTTGGAATAAATGCCGCATTATTACCAAGAAACACGGTGAAATCTTTGGTTGATAATGACGCTTTTTACCCCTCCCACTCGTAGCTGGTGCAAATTATTAGACGGACCTTAACCAACTGTAGATAATTCACTAATACATACGTTGCATACTGGTAGGTGATGGGAAAGAAATAAACTGTTAATCCAGGTAATGTAAGATGAATGTAACTTATTCTCCATAAGTATAATGACTATGAATGCAGATGACTTTAACAAGTGGCTGAGCAATCCGACACCCAGTCTCAATAAAATTAATGTAAACAGACGGGTCACTGGAATTACCGGAAACCTCTTATTTACCGAAAACCACCGAAATACCGGAAACCTCTGTAAATCACTATATAATAACATAAATATGTGTTTGTTGTGTGATAAATGGTTTGTTTACTATATATTATGAGATATATATGCACTAATTACAAACTATTTGTGTGAAATAAAATGAGTTTGGATCATCTTGTTTGGTGTTTAATTCCAAATTCCAAACGACTCGGCTGTGAAATTTACCGGAAAACATTGGAGTTAATAATGGACAGTACTAAAAGTCGGTTCCTCACAAATAATAGATAATAATAATAGAGTATCTTAGTCATGGTATAATAATTATTATAGTGATTAAATATTGTGTTTCAAATATGATAAAGATATGTTGACATTTGATGACAGCCTGCAAAAAAAAAAATGACTTACCTGTTTCGGAGTCTTCTTCTTTTATAATAATTGCAAGCAGTCGTTTGCCGACTATTATGTCAATGCGTGGGGGTTAGTACAGTGAATGCCACCAAAGCTACTCAATCCACCTTGGTGGACATGGCAAGAGATAAGATTGTGCAGTCCTAAAAATGATATGCAAGAGCCAAATTAAAAGCCTATAATGCACCTGTACAATATGTATAGTGAGAAGTGTGATTATTAATGGCTAAAAGATAAAAGCAGAGTGTCAACTTATGGGAGTGACAGTGCAGCCAGCGCTGACTTAAATCCTAAGATCGTGTCAGCACTGACTACATTGGCAGGGAGTGTATTCCACACAATGACGGTTCGTGGGAAAAATGAGTATTTATGGTAGTCGACTGAAATTGTAGGAATTTGATAGGCAAATTGGTGATAGTGTCTGGTGTGTGGAGTTAAGTACAAATTTGGGGATATATCGACGTGATTGTGAACAATTTTGTAAAAAAGTGAGAGGCGGTTATTTTGCCGTCTAGACTGTAATGACTTCCACTGTAAGTCCGACATTATGTTAGTGACCGTGCCCGGGCTTTTATCATAATTGTTAGTGACAAACCTCGCTGCACGTCGCTGTACTTTCTCTAGCTTTTGGGTATCTTTCTGGGTATATGGATCCCAGGCCGATGAGCTGTATTCTAATGTCGGCCTGACAATGGAAGTATTGGCAGCTTGTTTAGTTTCTGGCTTGGCTGAGTGTAGGTTTCGTTTCAGAAAACCCAGAGATTGGCTGGCTTTACCTGTTATTTTATTAATATGGGGAGACCAAGATAAATCTGATGTTAACTCCACACCCAAATAGGTAGCTTGCTTGACTGTTGATAGAGGTTGATTTTGGAGGTAGTATGTGGTCTGAGAGAACATTTCTGGACCTTGAAAACATGCATTATGTGTCATTTATCAATGTTGAAGGACATCCTCCATTTCCGCTCCCATAATGATAACTTGTCCAAATCTTCCTGAAGCTGTGCACTGTCCGACTGGGATTTAATTTGTCTGTAAACCACACAGTCATCAGCAAATAGTCTGACGTTTGAGCTGATAGCTTCAGGTAGGTCATTTATGTAGAGCAGAAACAGAAGAGGTCCCAAAACTGATCCCTGAGGAACGCCTGACTGTACATCTGCTTTTGTGGAGATTGCACCATCTACTACCACCTGTTGAGTCCGGTTACTAAGAAAAGCTTTTATCCACTGGTTCCCGTGCCCCCGTATGCCTAAAATATGATGCCTTGTGCAATAGCCTGTCATGATCGACAACATCAAATGCCTGCTGAAATCCATATTGCTATGTCAACCTGGCCTTTCTGTATGTGCTGCACAAGATCATTAACAAACAATACAAGCTGGGTTTCGCATGAACGGCGGGCACGGAAACCGTGTTGGTTGTCTACAAGAATTTTATATTTATCCAAATGGTCCAAAATGTTGCTAACTACTATGTGTTCGAGTAGTTTGCATGCAATACATGTCAGAGAGACCGGCCTATAGTTACTTGCTTTGAATTTTTCGCCCTTTTTGAAAATAGGAGTCACATATGCCTGATTCCATTCTGCTGGCACTACACCGCTATCCAATGATTTATTAAATAAAATCATAAAAATTGGCGCAATCTCTGAGGCGCGTTCTTTGAGCAGTCTAGGTTTAATGGCATCAGGGCCGGCCGCTTTATGGGGTTTAAGGTTCATGAGCAGTTTTTTGACGCCGTTCTCTGTGACATGTATCTTGGTCATATCCGGGTATGTGCTTGGGCCGAGGTCTGGTAGGGGCGAGTTATCTTTCCGAGTAAAAACCGATGAAAATTGTCTATTTAATATTTCAGACTTGTCGTTAGATTCAGACTTTAGGATTCCATCATCTCTAACTTATTTCGGTTACAGGTTGGTATGATTTATCCCGGCAATTCTTCCATTCCAGTGTCACTGTTGCCGTCATCCATATTTATATCGACATAATAATGTTGGGTATCTTACTGACACTAACGGAATGTAACGAAAGAGACGGGACGAAGTATACGATTGAAATTGTATTTTTTTACACAATATGAACATGTTTAAGATTGTTTTTATAAGTGTTATGCTAGCACATGTAATGTAGAAATTATTTATATCTTAGGCATGTGGGCCGCATGGGTGGCATATAGAATGAAAATATGGATGATGATAAATAATTATTTGAAGTGTGAAGTAAATCAGAGTAAGTGTTGTGGAGATACAATTAAGGTACCGGTATGTAAAAACTTTAACATAAATTTCAAAATTATTTGAAATTTTGAATAGATATGGATGATGACCAATAAGCATACAAAGTTTTCAGCAAATCCGAGATATTAGGTATTTGAGATATTAGGTATTTGAAAACTTTAACGCAAATTTTGATAAAAACTTTAACGCAGATTTCGGACGGACGCACGGACACCCTGACGTCTTATGATCAATATGTCGTTGTAGTATTTGCATACTGTGTAGCATTTTATAATATATGCAAATGCAATACCACCTCATAAGAGGCTTCCAGATAATGGATTCGCGGCGTTTGCATTGCAGCTATTATAAAATGACATACAATTAAGCTGTTATGCTAGCACATGTAATATAGAAATTATTTGCATACTGTATAGCATTCTTAACTGCGAGTGTTTTCCGGTAAATTTCACAGTCGTTCTGAATTTGGAATTAAACACTAAACAAGATGATCCAAACTCATTTTATTTCACACAAATAGTTTGTAATTAGTGCATATATATCTCATAATATAGTAAACAAACCATTTATCACACAACAAACACTTATTTATGTTATTATATAGTGATTTACAGGGGTTTCCGGTATTTCGGTGGTTTTCGGTAAACAAGAGGTTTCCGGTAATTCCAGTTACCGTAAACAGACGGGCCCGCGGCCGGCAAAGAATAAATGAAAACGTCATTTACTTTGTCATACGCAATCATTACGTCAATAGAAGGGAATCAATTATGTGGAATAATACATGGAACATGTTCATAAAATAGCAAAAGACAGAAATGGTTACCTGCAATGGTATGAAAACAAATTTACGAACACATGTAAATTTCTAGCTGGTCTGACTGGCGTCTCACAGATCTCTTAGATAGCGCCCGAAATTCAAATCCGAACGAGATTCTACGAGACGTCAGTCAGAACAATAAAATTTCCCCAGGCACCACATACGGCCCTAAATAGCGAAAAGTAAACAGTGCAAATACTATCATGTGCTTATAATATATATATGGGATATAGAATAGGTGAGGTATAGAATATTTAATATTATGGGATAGTATGGGAGCTATAGGTCTATATTGGATATTTTAGGGTATGTTTGGAGAGTGTTTTTGGGTTGGGAGAAGTAAATATCGCGTGGTCTAAAACAATAAAACAACTCCGGTTACATCTTGAAGCTGCTTTTGTGCAGGTTCAATGAATTGCGAGGAGACATAGATCAGGATCATATTGAAAAATATTTCCAATACAATGACGAATATATAGGTCTCTCCATACTTCGAAATGTCCAAAACAGCAGGGAAGAGAATCATTTGCCAAAAGAGGAACAGGCTTCAAACATTGTACAAGAATTACAGAATATCCCAGAGACAGTGATATGCATTTTCCCAGATGGTTCGACGCTTACAGGAAATCCGGGCCCCACAGGTGGCAGTGTTGTCATCTACCTGGTTGGTCAGAGAAAAAGCCCAGTTTGCATAAAAAGATCCCATAGTTGCAGAAGCAACAATTTTGCGGGTGAACTTGTTGGAATTCAGCTGGCTCTTGAGTACACTGTGGATAATGCCAATATCAAGAACAAAGTAATACACATCTTCACTGACTGTCAGGCGGCGATACAAGCTTCATTTACACCTACTGTCCCTACCTCTAATGTTGAACTAGTTTTGCAAATCAGAGAACTGGTGGCGGCCCTGCTTAATAAAGCTGTGATCATCAAGACTCACTGGTGTCCTGGTCATAAGGACATCAGCGGCAATGAGCTGGTAGATAAGTAGAGCTGGTGGATAACTGGGCAAAGAAAGCTGCCGATGAAGCAGAACAATTGGATTCCTCTGACATTATGTATACAAAGAAATCTGTCCGGAAAGTAATGCTAATAACTGTACTAGAAAAATGGCAACGGGCATATTGACTTTCAGAAACTTGTTCACACCTACAAGAGGTAATTAGTAGTGTAGATGGGAAGGCAAATATTGGAGAGGAAGACCTAAGGCCACATAGGGCTTTGAACCAACTGATGACAGGTCACACCAAGCTCAATTCACATAAGGCATTAATTAATCCAAATCAGTCGAAGCTATGTGAAATATGCAAGGTACCTGAATCAATTGGACACTTCCTGTATGAGTGTGACAGATATACCAATGAAAGGGACATACTAAACAGACAGGTATTAGAAATCCTAACAAATGAAGATACATGTACATGTATAAGCATAGGGGATATCAACTTGAGAGTGTACTCTGGGAATATCGAGGACATCAGCGTTATTGGTATGCCTTCCTGAGATTCCTAAAGGAATCAGTGAGACTGGTAAATGTTTAATCCTTTTTCACGCATGCACAACAAGTGTTTAAGCACATAGTTAGTCTATCCTGAGAAGTGACCATAGCTAGCAGAAGATTAGCGAAAGGATTAACAACAACAACAACAGATGTTCCCTGTTATTTTATTCGTACATTTACCATCTTTAACAGGTAATGCATGGAAAGAATGATGTATGTAATGCTTTAACTTCTACACTGTTGAGCCTGTCTTTTTGTTATTAATACACATTCAATAATGTATTCACAGTTGCATTACAGTCAGTATATACCGTAACATAATATGCCATTTAAGCTAACTGATATTTTATGATATACTGAATGTAACTTAACTGCACACGTGAAAACTACTTATAATACAGGGTGTCTATTAATTCCACAAAGAGATCTAGAGATTCTACAGAGAAAGTATTCATATATTTAAGCATTAAATACATCCTTGTTTCTATGCATTGTTGCAGATTTATGTTACGTATACAACTGATACTCGATTGTTAATTACAACGTTTGAAAATATTGATCGACACAAACAAAAGTGAGTTGATTGAGACTATTTGTGGCACTGAGGTGGCAATTAACTATTGAAAACTGTGCTAATTTGCCAATTGACTGGCATTGATTTAGACTATAATTATGCGCTTCATTTATTTTTTGGCACTGGACGCATATATTTTTGAATGCAACACTAATTGACTATCATTGATTGATTGGGGAGTGTTTCATGGCCGTTGTGCATGGATATAGGAGCCACAACATCTGATCTTCTGATACATTATGAGTGTTTCATTGACGGCATGGCGAACAGTACAGGCCCTGATCAAACTACACGGGTACGCAGGCTGATCTGGGGCTACATTGGTTGCATAGCGCATAAGTTATTTCTCCGGTCACAGCCACATATTACCTGTGTGTCAGAGTTACCCCATAAAGAAGTCCAGATCAACCAAACCAGGTCATATGTGTAGCAAAATATCCGGAAATAAATGTCCGCACTCCTAGATTGTAATTGCTGATTTTCTAATCTTTTTAGCAAACTATAGAAATAATGTACTAATTTTCTATCTCAGTAATTCTGATTTCTATTAAATACCGTAAGGATTCTAATAGACGCCCATGCTCAAATAGACGCCCACCCCCCACTTTTCTTCATTGAAAATGACCTATATTTTGGCTGATTTTCACGAAATTTGTGCCTCTAATAAACGCCCAGTACTGACTTGAAACAAAATCGGAGCCAATTTTCCAACTATAGTTGGTTTTTTTCTCCAGTATTTCCTTGAAAATCGGGAAAAAAACATAATTGCTACTTTCTCTTACAAAAGCGGCATCGAAATTCAACTTTTTCTGGTGTTACCGTAAATTCCTCATCGACAGTAGCGACGGACACAGTGCGATCAGAATTTACACGGTTACGGAGACGCCATTTTTAAAGCATCACAAATCCCATCTCGTATAATATGGGCAAAATTGACATCATGTTGGATTGTTGGCCGATATTTCCTAGGATATGAGCAAAAATAAATATGTCTTGTTCTGGACGTGGCCATGGGCCAAAACGGTGACAGTCCGAAACGTCCATAGGCGTAAATCTGATCAGCATTACTGATTGACGCTGTATTGATATATACATTTCCAGTATTTAAACATTTTACCGAGTGTTACTGTACCATAATGACCTAGTGGGCCGAAACGTCTTGGTCCAAAATGTCCATAAACTGACAGACACTACAATCAAGTCGGTCAGACGTTTGAGAGTAACGTCCCTTTGTTATTTTTGTCTTCAGATTTGTCTATACCTTATATCCTGCAGTCCTAAGTCACATTGACTTGAAACTTCATATGCGTATTAGTCATCATCCATATATTCACACTGTATCCCACTCATGCAGCCCCTGTGCCCATTGTCAAATGACTTAGAAGTTTGCGTTAAATTTTTGTCAAAATTTGTGTTAAAGTTTTCAGATACCTACCGGTACTATCTCTGTGACCATAAGTCGGATTTGCTTGAAACTTTGTATGCTTATTGGTCATCATCCATATATTCATTCTGTGCCCCACTCATGCGGCCCCTGTGCCCCTAGGTCAAGGTCAAATGACTTAGAAGTTTGCGTTATTATATAATCTGCGTTAAAGTTTTTACATACCTTATATCTCAACAATTGTTACTCCAATTTACTTCCAACTTCCAATAGTTCCTTTTCATCATCCTTATTTTCATTCCATAGCCTGCCCATGTGGTCCACATGCACAAGGTCAAATTACTTTGTGTTAATGTTTTTACATACCTTATATCTCCACAACACTTACTCCAATTTACTTCCCAACATCCAATACTTCTTATTCTTCATCCATA
The DNA here is from genome assembly GCA_029237695.1 of Conchocele bisecta. Lineage (NCBI taxonomy): Eukaryota > Metazoa > Mollusca > Bivalvia > Lucinida > Thyasiridae > Conchocele > Conchocele bisecta. The sequence goes on from CM055269.1 coordinate 88,777,236, forward strand.
TGATCCACATGCCCAAAGTCAAGGTCAAATGACTTTGAAATTTGTGTTAAAGTTTTTACATACCTTATATCTCCACAACACTTCCTCCGATTTACTTCAAACTTAAATAATTCTTTATTATCTTCCATATTTTCATTCTATAGCCCACCCATGCGGCCCACATGCCCAAGATCAAGGTCAAAGCTTTTACATACCTTATATCTCCACAACCCTCAGTTCAAACATTTTTATGCCCCACCACAATAGTGGAGGGGGCATTTAGTGTTACCCTTGTCCGTCCCGTCCGTCCGTCACGAAACTTTAACGCTCGGGTAAATGTCTCTTAATTTCTTCATCCTTCAACCGATCTGCTTCATATTTCATATACACATTGCTCTAATGGTCCCCCTACTACCGCCTTGTGCCAAATCCACGTTCGTCCTGCCCCCGCCAAGCCCAGGGTCAAGGTCACATACTTGGTGCTTCAAAAACTTTAACGCTCAGGTAAATATCTTATAATTTCTGTTCCCTTTCAACGGATCATGCTTCATACTTCATCATACGCATTGCTCTAATGGTCCTCTACTGTCCTGTGCCAAAATCCACGTTCGTCCTGCCCCCACCAAGCCCAGGGTCAAGGTCAACATACTTAGTGCTTCAAAACTTTAACCACTTGCTCAGGTAAATATCTTATAATTTCTGTTTTCTTTCACGGATCAGCTCATACTTCATATACGCATTGCTCTAATGGTCCTTTACCGCCTTGTGCCACATCTACGTTTGTCCTACCTCCGCCAAGCCCAGGGTCAAGGTCACATACTTGGTGCTTCAAAAACTTTAACGCTCAGGTAAATATCTTATAATTTCTGTTTCCTTCCACGGATCAGCTTCATACTTCATATACGCATTGCTCTAATGGTCCTCTACTGTCCTGTGCCAAATCCACGTTCATCCTACCCCGCCCAGGGTCAAGGGCACATACTTAGTGCTTCAAAGACTTTAACACCTCAGGTAAATATCTTATAATTTCTGTTTTCTTTCACGGATCAGCTTCATACTTCATATACGCATTGCTCTAATGGTTCTCTACTGCCCTGTGCCAAATCCACGTTCGTCCTGATCCCGCCAAGCCCAGTGTCAAGGTCACATACTTGGTGCTTCAAAAACTTTAAAGCTCGGGAAAAAAAATTTTTTACTTGGAATTTGGCCTCATTTATTATCAAAGCGATATGTGGGGCATCCGTGTTCTATGAACACATTTTCTAGTTGTTCCTACTCTGTTTCATCACTTGATCAAGTAACAAGCTTTGTATTGGCCGAATACGTACTGACTAGTAACATAATGTCATATCATTATCAGGCATTGATATGATACGAATATCTGGGTTACAACGGGTCAACAAATTGAAATCTGACATTTCATTGATTGAACAGCACCACATGATGTTACCGAATGACGTCACCGTAATGATGCAATGTAAAGAAGTCCGCATTCGTTTCAATGAAACTATTTTATATTTGACAATCGGTTACGTGTAGCATAAAACGTTCCCTGAATAGAATATCAGTCCAGTGTCTGTCGATATCATTATCAAGTTTATCAGGCGAAACTCGGAATTCCTACACATTTCTTAGCCTTGCCTGATAAACTCGATATCAAATGACACTAGCCAGATATTCTCTATTTCTAGGCATATCTGAGACCATATATGCTTGGACCCAGTACCTTTATAAATGGTAGTTCAGGGCTCCAGATATGAATTAGTAATTGAGTATTGTCACTTCAAATTATTTGCAATGTTTTCACTGTGAGAGAAAACCCATAATCAACTCCTTACAAATAATACACCGTGAAGAGAACACCCGTAATTGCATGCCTGCTTCTTGGAAACCACGAGCTACCATGCAAAATGTTTAATTTTTATTACAGTCAAAATAAAGTAATTTGAAAATTTGGAAAGGGTCTCGACTAATCTAGAATGTTAATGTGATTGAACACATTCCAAACATGCACTCAAATATATCTGGCTCATAGAAACAGCTGCGCAATTTGGATTTCAAAAAGTTTACATGACTTAACACAACGAAATTTCAAAACGCGGGAAAACACGTCATTGTATAACTATTCATGCGGACATCACAATTCATTGATTATAATCTCAAAAATAGACTAAATGTGCATATATATTCGCCGTGGAAGTGTAATAAATAGGATATTCCATCGGACATATTTGAATAGCGGAAATAATACACTATAGTCTGTTTCACGAAAGTTGCCCAAATTTTATGGCTATATAAACAATTCAAAAACAAGATTTCTTTTGATAATATTAAATTAAAGGACAATTTAAGAATGAGCCTTCTTTTTATTTCGTGAAATTCGGTCAAATATTGATTTTATTACGAAAAATTGATTTGTCTATGGGAATTTAACATGGGGGGAAAAAGTGGTAAGGAAGTGTGGGAGGAGTAAAAAAAAACGAAATTTTTTGGAAATTGACTCCGAAACCTGACTAGATAGCTTGGATATGATCTAACTAAGAAAACAAAAGTTAAATTTTAAAAATCGGTCAAGTATTTCTAAAATTAAAAAAAAATTCCTCATGTTAAATCCCCATAGACATCTTCACTCCGTGAAGATGTCTATGGGGATTTAACATGGGGAAATTTTGTTTTCGCAATAAAATCAATATTTGACCAAATTTCACGAAATAAAAACAAGGCTCATTCTTAAATTTTCCTTTAATTTAATATTATCAAATATAATATTGTTTTTGAATTGTCTATATAGCCGTAAAATTTGGGCAGCTTTCGTGAAACAGACTATAGTGTCCGTGCAAGCAACTCGTTCGCTACGCTCACTCGTTGCTTACGATGCTCACTCGTGTATTATTTCCCGCTATTCAAAATGTACGATGGAATATCCTCTGTGTTTTTCATGGAAAATAAGAAAAATATGCTTTATGTGTGGTCTGTTTATTGTTTTCTGCAGCATTATTTTTGGCAATTTTAATTGGGTAGTTAAGCAAATACGCATCTTTATTTGGAGCTCTGGTAGTTGATTCTACATAGTCAACATGGTGTCATATTGCCTCTCTGAATCAATATTCACCTCAGGCGCAGAATATCATGATGTCATGACGTTACAACTGTTACCAGACGTCTTCCCGACATAAAGAGTAGAAACTGATAGTAATAACTTGGCAATTTCTGGACCAATTTTCAAAATCTGATTACTTCTGTTTTCTTTACCAGTCATTACCAGTGTATGTTTCGGACGTGATATCCAAATCTTTTTGCTTTCGATTCCACCTCGACCCGCTTCTATTTTGAGTCGAGCCATGTTGTAATATGGGCTCATATTACCTGTGAAGCTGACCAATCAAAACCTGAGAAATTTATCTGCAGTTTGACATTATTTATTATTACCATGATTTTCAGATGAGAAGGTGAAATCATTCCTACGACAGATAACATACAAATGCAAAGATGGAGTCTGAAGATGTTGAGGCTGCGGAGCATGATATGTACATTTCGCAGCTCAAGGAAGTGTTTGACGGTTGTGACGGGACTGGTTCCGGTACACTCGGGCGAGATGAGCTGTTTTCACTGTGTGAAAAACTACAACTTGACGACCAGTCTGAGTTTCTGGTAAATGGTCTACTAAAGGGTCACGCACAGGTGAGTTGTTTGTGGAGATACCTTGCAGCGACATCGCCTGGCCTAGCTGATGTGGAAGCCCAGTTGTGTGTGGGATCCAATTAAGTGAGGGTGTTTTTTTTTTCAGGCAAATATTTATCAAATTTAATTAGTTACGAATGGTAACTTGCAATCTACTCCCGTACCGTCCGTAGCGAGAAGTAGACTGCAAGAGTTACTGTTCGAAACTAAAATTTAATATGTGACTTTATAACAAAGAAAAAAACAATAATTATAAAAAAAATATAATTATGATATCAAATAGAGCCATAAATGAGGATGGCGGACTAAAAATGCCAGATATTGAGGACTATATATCGTCTTTAAAAACAACATGAGTAAGAAGAATAGTGTGCAACAAATACAAATTTATAAACATTTTAAATACAGAAATTGATACAGATTATATATGAGATAATATTTTTAAATTGGGAGATATGTACATCGAACAAAAAATAGGAAAAATTTCAAACCTTTTTTGGCGGGATGTTTTAAAAGCTCATCTAAAATTACAAAATAAGCTTAAGCCGATAAACATGGATGCATTTCTTTCTAGCCCATTATTTTTTAATAAGGATATAAAATGTGGGACAACCTTCTTCAATAAGGCATGGTTTGATAAGGGAATATGTTTTATAAATGACATTATCAAAATTGATGGAACTTTTGCCTCTCAAAATGAACTTAAAAACAATTTCAACATAAATATAAACTTTCTTCAATATTATGGCCTTGTCAAAGCAATAAAAGATTGGGGTAAAAGTTTGAAACTTATCAATATCGAAAAAAAGTTACAAATGCCATTACCAGTACTCCATACAAACTAAAAATATACCTAAAAAACAAAACCTGGACAAAAGACATGTACCTCGCATTAAACTCCAATTCTGAAACTCCAGCTGGTAAAATTAAATGGAACTCCACCTATTATTTTAACAATGAAACATGGAAGAAAATATATTTATGGCCGCATATCATAACAAAAGACACAATTCGAAAATGGTTCTAGTACCGAATAAACCACAATATTCTGGCCACAAATGATTTCCTAAATAAGATTAAAATTGTCAGTAGTCCATTATGTACATTCTGTAAGAAGTTTTCGGAAACAATAAAACATTTCTTTTGGGATTGTAAGGTTACAAAAAACATATTTAGGGAACTTCAAGAATGGTTAGCGACCAAAAATATAACTATTACAATTAACTAAAAATCATGTTCATCTTTGGGATTTACGAAAAAACAATAAGTATCTTCAAACAATTAATACTATTAATAGTATTAGAAACTAAATACTATCTCTATTATTGCTGGTGTTCAAAAGTAGTTCCAAGTCTTGGCGTACTGAAGCATTGAATTCAACTATTGTATGACACATCCAGGAAGGCAGCAATAATGGGCAACAAACTTGAAAACTTTACAAAAATTTGGGAAGACTTTATCATTTTAAAAGTTTAATTTATGTAACAAAAATACCAAAATAAGATTTCATCTTCAGCTGAGCTAGTTGCGGGTGCTATAATAAATCTCTGCTTTTGTGGTTTTTTTTTACCCCTTCCCCACCCCCTCGCCACCCCCCCATTCCACCTCATATTATAGGTTTGGGAAATAAGGACATTATAAATATGAATCTAGTAGAAAAATACAATATACACAGAGTAATACAGGTTAAAGCAAAGACCATGATCTGACAGAACCAGCCGCATTTTGTTTTATAATCAGTGTGGGGATCGGAACAGATTGTACATTGGCTTGTCAATACATAATGTTACCAACAACTTTAACATTTATCCCTTTCAG